>PVKE010004530.1:0-64187 GCA_004027555.1 Craseonycteris thonglongyai | reverse complement strand
CCCGTGTGGACCCATATGATGAACTGGGGAGTGCCTCCAGTTCAGTTCTCACCGAGGTGAGACCCCAGCCCATTTCCTGCCCTGTGATGCCCCATGCCCACGTGTGGAATAAAACTATGTGGAAAAACCAATGATGTGCTACTATAGAGACTGTTCTGGGCCCTCCCCCTTCTCTCTGTCTCTGTATCTCTCTCTCTCTCTCTCTCTCCCCGTCAAAAACAATAAAAATAAATCTTTAAAAAAAATTTTTTTCAGACCAGAGATGCTGGGATAGCTCACCAGGTTGAGTGCTTGCTTTGTAACTGCAAGGTCTAGGGATTGAATCCTGGCCCCAGTCTGTGCAACCCCATATGCTGAACTACAGCTCAATTGGTAACTGCCAGAATGGCTTGGTGACGAAGGTTCTCACCTCCCATGCAGGAGGTCCCCAGTTCAGTTCCTGTCCTGCTTGGCCCCACATCCACCTGTGTGGAATGAAACTGTCACAGCTGATGGCGTCTGGCTCTGGAGACTATTCTGGGCCCTCCTTCCTTCTCTCTCTCTCTCTCACTTTCTCTCACCTTCTCTCAAGTAATAGAATAAATGTGTTTTTTTTTAATTGTTCAAACCAAACATAAAAAAAGGGGGGCGGAAATGACACATAAAACCCATATTTCCAACTTCTTTTTTAAAGATTGCAAGGTCATGCTACATAGGACTCACATTCCATGCAACAGTCACCAGGAGCTAAGTAGTGGCTGCCCTTTAGACATAGCACCCTCTAGTTGTTCAGTCCCTACCACTTCCCATTTATACCTGGCTCTAAGATTCCTTTGTATTATCTGTCTGACCCTATTAGAGTCATTGTAATTTGTACCTCCTTGTCTAGAGGATACATTTCAAACTGAATAATACATTCACTTACTCATTTATTTGTGCAGTCATTAAACAAGTATTAATATTTATTTTGTGTCTTTGCTATGCAAATATGAAATTTCAAATCCATCATACTTTGGCCCTATTCTTTCTTTCGAACTTCATATTCCCCTTCTCTTCAACAAACTCTATTCTAATTAGCAGTTGGTTTATGAGACATCTCCCTCCCAATGTTCATAGCCTAAGGAGAGGCTCATTTCCCAAACTCCTTTGCAGTTAGGTGTTAACATACATATGTCAAACAAAGTCTGGGCCAATGGAATATGAATGGAATATGAACTTTCAAGTCACATCTTTAAGAAGAAAGCTGGGTGCTCTCCACTTCCCTCTTTTGGTGAGCTGGAACAAAGACATAGTATTGGTGAGCCATAGCACAAGAGAAACAGGGAGAAGGTACCTGGGTACCTTCTATCTTCTCATGGTCTCTATCTTCCCTGGAACACCTGCCTATTTCTTGTTGTTGTTGTTGTTTTAAGATTTATTTTATTGTTTTTGACAGAGCCAAAGAGAGACAGAGAGAAAAGGGAGGGCACAGAGCAGTCTCCATAGATGTACATCAGTTTTCAACATGGTTTCATTCCACACAGGTGGGCAGGGGCTGTGCAGGGCAGGAAATGGGCTGGGGGCCTCCTGCATGGGAAACACACCCCAATTCAGTATGTGGCTCCACACAGGCCAGGGCCAGGATTCAATCCTCAGTCCCCAGGGCTACAAAGCGAGCGCTTAACCTGCTGAGCCATCCCAGCTTCTCCCCACCATCTCTTGTTACGTGTGAGAAAAAAAGTCTTCTATCTTATTGTATTTTGAGGTTTCTTTGTTTATAAAAGTTTAGCCTATACTCCAAAATACCCAGCATCTCTCTTTACTATTTCCCAAATATACCTTGAATATTCTTGCCATTAACTTTGGTTTATGCCAAAGCCTTTGTCATTAACATCCCATTTCCTCATCTCTGCTATCTAAATTCTACTTAAAGGCCCAGCTCAAACAGTCCCTTTTCTGTGATGCTTATATTACTTTCCAATTGGCACTTTTCAAATATTATCTTATTTAATAAGCACAGATCCTAGAATTATGTTGTCACATCTCTATTAAGTTCTAAGTCTAGAATCTAAAACTAAATTTTAGATTGTGCATAGTATAAATAAAGAAGAGTACTCAGAATTCCTACAGCATTGTGCTATTATATTTCTTGTTGAATAATCATGTGAACTACCAACTCATGTTCAATGTGTGATTCTTTAGGACTCTTGAATCCTTCGTTTTTAATTACAAAGCTGAGTCTGCCCAAATGCTTAAGAATGTGGCTTGCATCTATATATTTAAACCAAATTCTTGTGTTCTTTATTCTTGCATCTATGAACACATATTTCTTTTTTTTTTTTTATTCTTTTCCTGAATTCATCAATTGTTTTTTTGTTGTTGTTGTTGTTGTTTTAATTTATTGTTAAATTTGATGAGGTTACATTGGTTGGTAACAATTAGACAGTTTACAGATGTACAAGTCCACCTCACATCATTCATGCATCGTATTATGTGCCCATCACTCAGTATCAGTTCCCCTTCCATCACCTTATATCTAGTGCCCACTCACACCTCCCCCCACAACTGTCCCCCCGCTCCTCCCCCCTATCCTGGTAACCACCAAACCATTGAGTGAACACATATTTCTAAGACTAAGAAATGCACTGAAAAGATCAAGGGTTCAAGCTTGAATGGTGATGAAGAGCCAGCTCACAGTGTTCTCAGATTTGGAATCTGAGACACTCTAGGACAATATTAGAGGGAGACAGTATAAGATATTCTTGGGGAAGAAAATTTAAAAAAAAAATAGGTGGCAGTAAAAACTATTTGTACTCCGTAAAAATAGTTAAAAAAAGAAAGAAATGGGAAAGAAAACATAAGAGAGAATTCAGAGCCAGAGAAAGATTAGTAACTGAAGAAAAAGGTTAGCATACAAAATGAAATGCCAGTGAAGAACAGAGGGATCCAATAACCTTAAAATGCTTCCTATCTGACAGAATGCTCTTAAGACATCATTATCAACACCAAGGAGCAGACTACCACTCCACCAACACTAGGAAGATTGCTACATGGTTGGTATAAAAGAAACATCAAAGGTAGTTGTGAATTAAATTAATAAGACATCTTGATTGTAAGTTACTCTGGGGTAAATAAAGAAAGATACAGCTGCATTTCGATAGAACTTATTCAAATTACTAATCAAGTAAAGAATAGCCACGATTTTTAAAAAAGAGTGTCTTCCAGGTATCCTGGTTGTTTTTTCTTTAAGAGACAAATTCCAGAAGATTACTTGGTTCTAGCCTTAAAGTTGTGTCCTATGCTACAAGAAAGCTTCGGGTGCGATCTTTAAAACACGAGTTAATCACACTGAGATAAAAGAAAATTCAAAGACTTAAACCTAAGACCTAAAACTATCAAGTTTCTACAAGAAAACACAGAGGGAAAGCTTCATGACATTGGGTGTGGCAATGATTTCTTAGGTATGACACAAAAAGCATAAGTAACAAAAACAAAAATAGACTAATGGAACTACATCATACTTAAAAATTTCTGTGTTTTAAAGGGCCCAATAAACAGCGAAAAGGTGACTGACAGACTAGGAGAAAATATTTGAAAATCATATATATATATAAAGAGTTAATATCAAGAATATATAAAGAACTTGAACAACTCAACAATAAAAATTCAACCCAATTTTAAAATGGGCAAAGGACTTTAATAGACATTTCTCCAAAGATGATATACAAAGAGCCAATAAGCATATGAAAAGATGCTCAGCATCATTAATCATCAACAAATGCAAATCAAAACCACAATGAGATATCACCTCACACCCATTTGGATGGCTACTATATAAAAAAAAAGAAAGAAAGAAAAGAACAAATGTTAGCGAGGATGTGGAGAAATTGAAACTCTTGTGCACTCTTGTTGGGATTATAAAATGAAACAAACACAATGGAAAACAGTAAAGAGGTTTCTCAAAAAATTAAAAATAGGAAGCCGGGATGGCTCAGTGGGTTAAGCGCTCACTTTGCAGCACCGGGGACCGGGGATCGAATCCCGGCCCCGGCCCGTGTGAACCCATATGCTGAACTGGGAGTTCCTCCAGTTCAGTTCTCTCTCTGTCTCTGTCTCTGTATCTCTCTCTCTGTCAAAAAAATAAATAAATAAATATAATTTAAAAAAAAAAAAAAAAAAAAAAATTAAAAATAGAGCTACCATGTGATTCTGCAATCCTATTTCTGCATATATACCAAAAAGAATTGAAAACAAAGTCTTCAAGAGATATTTGCACACCCACGTTCATAGTAGCAGTATTCACAATAGCCAAATATGCATTCATAGATAAATAAATAAATAAAATGTAAATATACACAGGCTGAATGTGTGTATTTAAGGCTGAATGTTGCTCAGCCTTAAAGAGGAAGAAAATCTTGTCCATATGCTAAAACATAGATAAACCTTGAGGACATTATGCTAAGTGAAATAAGCTAGTCACAGAAAGACAAATACTAATAATTCTACTTTTATAAGGTCTCTAAAGAGTCAAAGTCATAGAAAAAGAAAGTAAAATGGTTCCCAGGAGCTGAGGAGGGGGAAAGGGCAGTTATTTAATGGATATAGCTTATGATTTACAAGATGAAAAAGTTCTAGCAATCTGTTTCACAATGATGTGAATATACCGTATTTTCCGGCGTATAAGACGACCCCCTAATTTTACAGTTAAAACATAGGTTTAGGCCTATATTCGCTGTATAAGACTACCCCCCACTTCTGAGGCTGTAGTCTTATACAGCGAATATAGGCCTAAACCTATGTTTTAACTGTAAAATTAGGGGGTCGTCTTATACGCCCGGTCGTCTTATACGCCGGAAAATACGGTAGTTAACACTACTAAACTGTATGCATAAAAATAGTTAAGATGACAAATCTTATGTGTTTTTTACAATAAAAATGTTTTAAAGGAAAAGGAAAGAAAAAAGAACTCAGTACAATCTGATATTACTTAATGATTGCCACCATCAGGGTGGTATCCTTAATGTGTCAATATACGGCCAAAATGTGGGTAAAAGATAGAATGGGTCCTGTCTGGACCATTTTACCTCTTGGAAAAAGAATGTAGAAACCAGTGCCAAGCTATCCCAGGACCACACCTCTCCTGCATGTATGTTACCCTGGTATCTGACCATTTCTTGGCTCCACCTCTAGGCAGCAGCAATGGTGGCCACTTTTGTGGTGTTGCCACAGACTTGTTACAAAGAGCAATCAATTGGCTAAGTTTTTGTTGCACTGAATCTGAAATAACTTATGTGTAAGGATATCTTTAGCTGGGTCCAAAGAAGTATTTAAAATTGGGTCAGAGATGTCTCTGAAATAAAGTGCTAACGACAGCTGAGTCATTGAACTATAGTTGAGATACCATAATCTTGTATTTAAAGACATTCATATCTCTAGGGGAAAAAGAGATCAGCTATGTCATGGTACCCTTGGTACTCATTGGTACCAATGAGTCCAACCTAATGGAGTCATGTCTCCCAGGAGTTGTTTTTAGAACTTAGGGTGAGCAGGAAGCCCATGATGTGAGAAATGAACCTTGTACTATATCTCAAAGAACAGATCTGCAATGCTTCATTCAGGTGGCACCACAATGCACTGCATCCTGCCAGCCCCCATTAGGAATCATACAGCTGTTAATCTGGCATCAATAACTACCCACCTCAGACAAGTGACTACTTACCAAGCAGCTCATTTCTATTCAGGTCACGAGGAAGAAGTCGCACTATTCATTTACTAATCTAGTAATGGTTTCTGGCTTTCCTAAATAGATTTTTATCTCTATATGGGATAAGTTCCCTGGCATTTGAATATATCTCTAAAAGAAAACAAAGTCAGCTCTGCTATTCCAGGTGGAATTCCAGCTCTCACATTTAGCAGCAGAGTGAACCTGGGCAAGTCATTAGCATTGGAGCCTTAGAGTCATCATCTGTAAAACAGGACCAATAATAGATCTTCCATAGGGCTTTCATATAAATTAAGTGAACCTGGGACATAGGAAATGTTGATCAAAAATGATTTTTCTTCCTCATGCTAGAACAAGGACCAGAAATTTTTTTCTATAAAAAACCTGGTAGTAAATGTTTGGGGCTTTACAAGCTACTGGTTTCTTATAACCATTCAACTCTGTACTTGTAGCACAAAAGCAACCATAGATGATGAGCACAGCTATGTTCCAATAAAACATTATTTTAAAAATGAGGTATTGAGCCAGATTTGGTCCATGAGCTATATAGTTTGCTAAACCCTATTAATTATATCACATACATCCAGATATCATGCTGGTAAGTTTTCATCATTTTGTTTGATTCCATCTGCTCCAGACATGTCCTTCCCTCCTTTCTTTCATTACTTTTACTCCATATTTTTATTTTTAATTACAGTTCACATGCAGTGTTATATTAGTTTCAGATGTACAACATAGATGATTAGACATTTATATAACTTATGAAGTAATCATCCAAATAAGTCTAGTACCCATCTGACACCATACATAGCTATTATTATACAATATTACTAACTATATTCCCTATGCATATTTTACATCTTTGTGACTGTTTTTATAACTGGCAATTTGTATACCTTAATCCCTTCCCCCTTTTTACCCACTTACCTAAAACCCCCTTTCATCTGGCTACCATAAATTTGTTCTCTGTATCTATGAATTTGTTTCTGTTTTGTTCATTTATTTTGCTTTTAGAGTTCACATACAAGTGGCATTATATTTGTCTTTTCCTGTCTGACTTATTTGACTTAGCGTAATACTTTCTAGTCCTATTTATGTTGTCACAAATGGCAAGATTTCTTTCTTTTTTATGGCTGGATAATATTCCATTGTGTAAATGTACTACTTGTTCTTTATCCAGTCATCTATCAATGGACACTTAAGTTACTTCCATATCTTGGCTATAATAGATAATGCTATAATAAACATAGGGATGTATATGTCTTTTTTAATTATTGTCTTGAGTTTTTTAAATAAATACCCAAAAGTGAAATTGCTGAGTCATATGGTATAGCTTCATTTATTTTTTTAATGTATCAGAACAAGTTAGTCTAGTTAAATGACTTGATTCAGTTTTTCACTTTTAATTTTAGGTCTTGGAAAGCTTCTGTAGGAGGTGAGCTTCTGTAGGAGGAGGTTTTTGTTTGTTTGTTTGTTTTTAGCCATAGAAGAAAATTTTATTTAAAAAATCAGTTATCTTGTGTTTCAGATACACAGGTATCAGAGAAATTCCAGAAGGAGAAAGCCCCTTGTCCAGAAATTTCCCAGGATGGTCAATACTTATTTCTAAATTGGTTGCTTAGGTCTTGAAGTTCTATGACTACGGCGTCCATAGCTGCTATTTCATCAGTTAACTCCCTGGAAATTTCTCCACTTGCCACATCTGTAAAAAGGTGCTTTGCTTTAGACAACAAGCCCTGTAAATTGAGTCGAACTGAAGAAAGCACTTGTACAGCTTCTTGGGGACTGGCTTTGTTTTTACTGCATTTTTATGCATTTACTGCATAAAGACCTCAGATGCTTGATTATTTTATCCCCCAAAAGGTTCTGAGGAAATCAGCCATGTTTAAGCAAAGTATCCTCAACCCCCACAGAGAGATTGTAAAAGGGGTCATCATTTAAGAACTCACATAACTGAGGATGCCCGGGATAGCTCAACAGGTTGAGCACTTGCCTTGTAACCATGAGGTCTGGGGATCGAATCCCAGCCTTGGCTCGTGCAAACCCACATGCTGAATTGTGGTGCACAACTGGTAACTGCCAGGACAGTAGCAAAGGTTCTCACCTCCCATGAGGGAGGCCTCCCATTCCGTTCTGCCCTTCGCGGCCCCACATCCACCTGTGTGGAATAAAACTATGTCAAAAAACTAATGATGCACAACTATGGAGACTGCTCTGCACCCCACCCCTTCTCTCTGTCTCTCTTTGTCTCTCTCTTTCTCTCTCTCACCTTTTCTCAAACAACAAAATAAATCTTAAAAGAAAAAAAAAAGAACTCAGAGTTAACTGAGGTACTTTTATTTGCAGAGAAGGATGGTTGCAATTTATTTTGTGGATTTTAAAATAATTGCTTACTGAATATGTTTGCACTTGCTTGTATATATGTGTAAAGAACTTCTTAAAAAAGCATAAAAACTAAAAACAATGTGATCACCTATAATGAAATGGGAACTCAAGATAAAAAATAAGGATGAGAGAACGTTTTTACTGGATATTTTTAAATATATGTTTTTAAATCATATGAAGACATTATGTATTCAAAGAAATCAATTTTCTAACAAATAGAAAAAACACATTAAAAAGAAAGTAACAAATAAACAAAAACTATGGACACACTCAATAATTTGGTGGTTATCTGAGGGTTAGGGGTAGGCGGGGGGAGGGAGTTGGGAGTTGGCACCAGATATATGGTGATGGAAGAAGAGCTGACTCTGGGTGATGAGCACATAATGCAATCCATAGACAATGTAATGTAGAGTTCTACACCTGGAAACTATGTAATTGTTATGAACCAATGTCACCCCAATAAATTTAGCAATAAAAAAAAATCTTCCACATTCACAAAACCAGCCCACTAAAAGAAAGCCACACATGTGAGAAGTGGAGAGAACAGGAACCTAAAAGGCATCTAAGGTGCTATCCCAGGGATTCTATCACAGCCCGAGTGTCCCTCTGTTACTGGGCTTCTTCGTGCCTTCTGCCTTGTGCTTTGTGTGACCCAAAGAGAAGACAGGGGAGAGCCTGGGACATGCTGAGAGGAGAAAACACATCACTCTTTAGTTGGTAGAGGTGAAATCAGAAGTAGGATGAATTCTTCAGTATGTTATACCTTTTAGTATCAAGCCAGAATTCTTGTTATGGAGCTCCACATGCCCTCCTTTCTTATCTTAGTGTGTTCCACATGAATACACTCTTCCCAGCCACCTCAAACTCCCTTGCCTCTGTGTCTTTCATTTCTGCCTTCAAATATGCTTTACTTTTTTTTAAGAAACTTTTATTTGGCTTTGCTTTCAACTATCATCCTTTGTCTCATATTGCTTTCACAACCCAATTCCTTCAGCTATTGGAAATGATCTCTCTTACTCCTAATCCTCTATAGTACAGCTTCTACCTCCACTCTTTCATTAGGCCCTTTTTTCGCTAAGGTCTTCATTGACTCTTCAAAACTAATCTAAAGGTTGGATTTTTCCATTGTCCTTATTTCTTTATAATCTCCCTTTTGCAAAGAATGAAGCTAATATCCACCTTACTAAATATCTCTTCTCTCTTCATTTACTTAACACCCGAGGATCCTCTCAGCCCCTTCCTGGTCCCCACAGCTGGACCTCTTCCTTGTTCCTGCCTCAAAACTAGGCTATAACTTGAAACTCACTTGTGACCCCTCTTATCTTCTCCATCTATCCTCATTCTCACAGGGAATTCATCTATTCTCGAGTCTATGTAGTGGGAAGAACAAAGCAGATGGGGCTTGAAGACTGGCTCTGTGACTTACTAGCTGTGCAGCTTAGGAGAAGTGATCCCATCTCTCTGAACTCAGTTTCCTCTCTTCTCTAAAATGGAGACTCATTTACTCACTCAAGTCTTTATTAAATATTGACTATGTATCAGGCCCAATTCTAGATACATGAGATTCATTATAAAACTAAACAGATAAATATTCTTCCCTTCACAGAACTCCCATTCTAGCAGAGGAGACAAATAAAAAATAATATACTAAATAAATGAATTAAATAAAATGACAGACTATGGTGAGAGCTGTAACCAAAAGAAAAAAGAAAAAACAAATCAGATTACACCTTTTAAAAGGTGGTCAAGGTAGGCTTCCCTGAGAAGTTAATACAAGCAAAGACTCAGAAGAAGTGACGGAATTTGAAATGAGGGCATCTTTTGTAGAGGTTGTAGGCAGAGGGAACTGATAAAGATCCTGAAGGCAGGGGCATGCTCAGCTTGTTCTAGGAACAACAAAGAGGCTCGTTAGTCACTTAGCCACCTGCATTCTCAGATCAACTGACCCAGTGTTCATATCTCCATGCTAGTGATCAAGTCACCTTTATTGTGCTTAATAATGGCCCCAAAGTGCAAGAGAAGTGATGCTGGCAATTCGGATATAACAAAGCCATAAGGTACTTCCTTTAAGTGAAAACATGATAGTTTTCCATTTAATAATAAAAGAAAAATGTTAGGTGCTGAGTTGCTAAAATATACAGTAAGAATGAATCTTCTATCCATGAAATTGCTGTCACACCTAAACTGAAATAGTTATGACCACAATGCATGAAAAGTGCTTAGTTAAGATGGAAAAGGCATTTAACTTGTAGATGGAAGACATGAACAGAAAACATATTGCAAGTGACAGTAATGGGTTGCTTCAGAGAACATTGAGCCTATACAAAGATTTCAACTAAGGGATCTGCTGAAATGACTGACACCAAGCCATTTATTGCAAGTAAGGGATGGTTACAATAACGTATTTTGAGAGAGAGAGAGATCACATTCACATAACTTTTGGTACAGTATACTCTTATCATTGTCCTATTTTATTAGTTATTGTTATTAATCTCTTTCTGTGCCTAATATATAAATTCAACTTTATCATAGCTATGTGAGCATAGGAAAAAACATAGTACGGTATATAGGTTCGGTATTATTATAGTTAGTTTCATGTATCCATTGGGGGTCTTGGAAGGTATCCCTTGTGGGTAAGGGGGGACTATTATACACTTTTATCCAGTATCTCACATCACATCTTATATAACGAAGTTCAGGCCTGAGAATTTCAATATCTGTCCTCAAAGATTTTACTATATCTAATAATTCATCCTAAAAGTACAGATATATCCAAAATATCAACTCCCCATCTCAGAGACCATGGATGGTAAGAGTATACATAGCATGATTATTAGCCAGAGGTCTCAAAGAGAAAGAAGACAGGAGAAAAAAAAAGATTCCTCCCAAATTAAAAACACTTGGTTCATTTCCACAGGAAGTTAACATTGGAGGTGTGGAAGCTATTCTGGGGTTAGAACAAATAAGTCAAAAAACACTGAGGGTAACTGGAATATTCCTGTCATATATTCTTGAGGCACTTTTAATGTGCATAGTTACTTTTTTGTATTCTACCTAAGGGGTTCCACCATTTATCAGGAGCCAAGTTAGGTTTGAGTAATATTAATAGAGAATTCTATACCATGCAGGGGCACATCAAGCTAATATATAGACAAGGGCGGTGCCTAATCATACGTACTCTATCACAACACAGTGATCATTGTGCTTTTTCTTTTCTTTCTTTGGGGAATCAGTTATGTTTACCAAAATAACCACATATTTTATAATGGAAGGGGGGAGTTGAACTTTTCCCAGCATTCCTTCCAAGGAATTAAGAAGACCAGCTTACCACAAAAATAGGATGTTATAAAAGATTCCATTGACAATACCATCAAAAGTTATGATATAACTGGAACATATCTAATTCTTTAGTGATGTACACACCAAAATTATAATATGTACCTCCTTAATGGAGGTGATTATAAATCTGTATTGAAGGACAGTAAAGATGTAAATAAATTTAAAAATATGCATGTTAATGGGTTTGAAAACAATATTATATAAATGTCAATTAGATCCTAATGAATCTGAAGAATAAAGCAATATGTCACCCTCTTACCCCCACCCCCCAAAAAAGAAGACGAGTTTACCTCTATTTTTTCCCATATGGCTTCATAGTTGTCTTGGTGTTGAATATCTTGCATCAGTTTCTGAATTAAAGCAGTTTTAGCGGCAGAATGGCTCTCATTTTTCTCAGAGGATGAAGCTCTCTCAGACTTCACATCATTGTATTTTTTCACGCCAGAGAGAGGCATACACAGCTCCTCATCAGAGAGAATGTCACTCAGGGGCCCGGATTCAATGCTCTCCCCCAGTGAAGAGGCTATGTCACTGGATGAGCTGGGAGACACCCGACCTAGCCTCGTGTGCTTCTTCTTGACATGGTATGTTGGATAGATCTCAGAATCTGAATTCATTTCAGACAGTTCCCAGTCATCAATATTCTGAATTGTTTCTCTTCTGGGTTTCTGAGGCATAAGCTTTGTTAAGTTTTCCAACTTCAACGCTAGTATTTCTGTCTGCTTAAGGTGTGAGGGCAGTGCCAAGTATTCATCAGAGCCGTACCAGGCCTCCACAACCTGGCCATTCCTGGTGAGGTGACTTGGAGAGGAAGAGCAGCTTTTCTTGCTTTTGTGTTTTGAAAGAAGGGGTACTGGAGACATAATATTGTCTGAGCCAACAGAGGACTCACTGCTTTGAGTGAAAGGTAATGAACTGGATGTTTCTGGTTGCACTGGTAATTTGGCATTCCAACCTCTCTGGCTACACGGCTCAAGTGAGGATGTGGAAGCTGAAACTGTTTCTGGCCCCTCTGTGGCCTCGGAAGCACAAGAAGAAATTTCACCGGGCCCTGCTGAGCTCCTCGTGTGTTCAGTCTGTTTGCCTGAACCAGTTCCCAGTTTAGGCGTTCGGCACAGCGGCTCCTTTTCTGGGGTTTTATGCAGCTTCTTAAGTCGAGGCTTCTTCTCTTTATGGCAATCATTAAGCCTTCCCAGGCTGGAGGAGATTTCTTTAATGTGACTTTGGACCGTGTTTTCAAGATTCCTACCCCCCATCTTATGCAAACACTCATAGGACTGGCTGGCAGCAGCAGGGCTGTTGGGATAGGGAGACTGCAACACCAGGCAAAGCTTCGATCTGTCAGGAGGATCCACCAGTGAAGGCGTGCTTCTGCTCATCTCAGGCTTCAGATCGACCATCTGCTTTCTCCCATCATTGCCTTTCAGGTTATTCTTAAGAGTTTCCTCTTTAAGGAAAAGCCCTCTTTTGGGCAATGTGGGCTGTGTGGGAGAGTACTCGTTATAATTAAAGCAATCTCTGATGGATCGCTTGGGGGTTGCATTTTCACAAGGAAGAGGCTGTTGGTTCTTTGCTCCAACTTGGGAGGAAGGATTGGATTCTTGCTTCACACTCTCAGAAGAGCACTGAACAGCATTTGTCAGAGTTTCCACTGAAGATGACATCTCCTGTGTTAAGCCTGCTTGCTCTTTGACTGTGGAAGCACTGTTTTCTTCACATCCACCTTTGTCACCAACTGAAAGAGACACTTGAGATGCTTCCTCACTGACTGCTTCACTGCAATTGGAAGGGATGGGTTCAGTAGCCACGGTAAGTAACCCGACACTTCGTATAAGCTCAGGAAACTCCTTTTCCATCTCACTGTAGCTCCAAGAGTCAAACGGCTTGGTTTTGACCTGGCTAGAGGTCACGTCGCCCAGGCCGCCAAGCAAATCCTCACTTGGACTGTAGTCAGACAGTTCGAAAGCAGTAATACCACAATCCAGAGACAAGTAATTTTGAGAGCATTTGATAGTTAACTGTCCTGAGTCATCCACTTCTGTTAGAGAATCAAGCCGGCCCTGAAAAAGACAAAGGCAATGGTTTCAGTAAACTGAATATCAGTTACACTCAACTGCCATTCAAATAAAATCTCAGCAGAAGCTGCTATAAAAGTAAAAAATGCAGTCTCAGTTGCTTCTGGTTTGACATACAGAATGGCACATTATTAATCAATTATCATATTCGCTTTATATAGTATCCTGTTCTTAAATATTTAAGAATTTTTCTTTAATCTGGAAAATAAAGCCTTGATATAAATGGTCAAGCCAAAAATATCTTCTTACCTTAGTAATTATAGAGTAAAATCTCCATTAATGTCTCTTTTGCTTACTGTTATCACTCTATTACCTACCACATTCATAGACATTTAATAATTATTTTTAAACTGGAATAATTAATTGTACTAAGTATGTCATGTGAAATATATATTCACAAAGCACAGGAAGGTGTAATACTGAATTTGTATACATAAAAGCAGTTCAACCATCAACAAAGTAAAAAGGAAACCAACCCAATGGGAGAAAATATTTGCAACAATGCCTCTGATAAAGGGCTAATATCTAAAATATATAAAGAACTCATACAACTCAACAAAAACAAAAAAAAACAAAAAAAAAAAGATCCAATTAAAAAACGGACAGGGGAAGCCGGGATGGCTCAGTGGGTTAAGCGCTCACTTTGCAGCGCCAGGGACCAGGGATCGAATCCCGGCCCTGGCCCGTGCGGAACCATGTGCTGAACTGGGGAGTTCCCCCAGTTCAGCTCTCTCTCTGTATCTCTGTATATCTCTCTCTCTCTCTCATCAAAAATAAATAAATAAATAAATAATATATTAAAAAAAAAAAAAACAGACAGAAGACCTAAACAGACACTTCTCTCATGAAGACATACAAATGGCCAACAGATACATGAAAAAATGCTCAACACTACTAGCCATTAGGGAAATGCAAATTAAAACCACAATGAGATACCACTTCACACCTGACAGAATGACTATAATCAACAAGATGAGGAATAACAAGTGCTGGAGAGGCTGGAGAGAAAAAGGAACCCTCACACACTGCTGGTGGGAATGTAAATTGGTACAACCACTATGGAAGACAGTATGGAGTTTCCTCAAAATATTAGGAACTGAATTGCCATATGACCCAGCAATCCCTCTTCTGGGTACCTACTCCCAAAAAATCTTGAAAGCCTTAATCCACAAAGATATATGTACCCCAGTGTTTATCGCAGCAATGTTCACGGTGGCCAAGTCTTGGAAACAACCAGAGTGTCCTTTTATAGATGAACTGGGTAAAGAAGTTGTGGTACATTTACACAACGCAATACTACACAGCAATAAGAAAAGATGAAATACAGCCATGTGTGACAACTATTTCTGTGTGTGGCTGATTGTTACTCCTAGGTAACTATTTTTAATTCAAACTGCATTTTTTTAATGTGTAAAAAAAAAAAAAAAATCTCATCCTGAAAAACAAAACAAAATATAGCACATGGCATATGCATTTTATATCTGAAAGACCAATTGACAAGCATCCACCCATATTTTTTAAACCTAGTTAGTTATTAAAGAGCATTCTTCAAAAGTATTTTTACAAATTTCACCATGCAGAGGAAATTTTTAATAAAGAAAGCTCTCAGAGTGTATGAATAATGAGTTTCATTTAATAAAATACTGCTTAGGAATACTAACATATTTAGTCCCCTTGCTTTCTTCTGGATCACCTTCCCAGATAGTTTTCTAATGCATGTAAGTAATAGTCTCAGGTGGATATAGACATAAGGGAACAGTGCATGTTGTTTTGACTGTCCTTTGTTCATAAATATCACATTTAAATTTAGTTGTGTAGTGCCATTAGAAGTGCCATGGCTGTCCAGCAATGTCTAAACTCAAATGTACGTCCATTTAATATGCTTTAAAGCAGCTTCTCACATGAAGGTTGTTTTATGGAGTGGGTAACTTATTCACTTTATTGCTGGCTTCAGTCTTGTCTCAGACACCAAGAAAATACATCTCTCCTTTTTTTTCCTAATTTGAAACTATATTTTGCTTTGTTCCTCATCCATAATTAACTTAAGTTCTAGTTCCAAATGCCTTCTTAGATCTTTCTTTTTTTAACACTATATACTACATTTTGTAACCAACTAAACATGAGATGTAATACTCAGAATTTAGAGAGCTGAAGATCTCCCTATTAAATTGTCCCAAGCTTATATCAGTGCCTATTGCTATTGCAGGGTCAGTTTTACTCCTTGATTTAGTGCTCTTACTGAGAAGAAAGTTGGAAAAAGAATTTCACTGTTTTAAAGATTTATTTTATTGTTTTTGACAGTGACAGAGAGAAGGGGGAGGGCCCAGGGCAGTCTCCATAGTTGTATGTCATCAGTTTTCGACATGGCTTCATTCCACACAGGTGGGCGGGGGCCGCGCAGGGCGGGAACTGGGCTGGGGGCTGAATCGGGGGTTGGTGAGAATTTAACTGGGGGTCACATGGGAAACACACCTCAGTTCAGCATGTGAGTCCACATGGGTCGAGACTGGGATTCGATCCTTGGTCCCCAGGACTGCAAACTGAGCACTCAACCCATTGAGTCATCCCAGCTTCCCAGAATTTCATTGTTTTAATTACAGGTACAATTAAAAAAAAACAAAAAAAAACATTTTTTTTTTTTATGCTCCTCTCTTCCCCTCCTTCCCTATCCTCTCATTCCATGGTGTTTGTTATGCTTCAATTACTAGCATAAAGTCATGGACCTCTTATCAGAATGCCACAGCCCCCAGAGTCCTCAGGGGACCAGAGTCCTAGTCCACCAAGACTAGACACTTGCTAAGATTCCTTTAAGCTCCACCATGATAGGACTCTATGATTCTGAATGCATCCAAAGAGCAGCAGCAGACTTAAAGGAGTAAGTAATAATAGAAAATGGGAAGCAAGACAAAATTTAGATTCTGATGGGCAAGGGGCAAATATACAAAATAAAATCTTCCGATATTTTTATTTACACTATAGCAATACTTCTTAAGAATTTCCATTGTCTACAGGCTAAAATTGTGAGTCAGATAATTAATCTCCATGATTAACACCAGTTGCCAACTTGAAGTGATATCTCCCTCTTCTGTGCCTAACGTAGAGATTACCTGCATTATTAAATTCAGTTGAACCCGTCAGAATTGCATAGATAGCAATAGGAACTAGGTGCTGTGAGAGATACAGAGATGATTATAATCTGATACCAAATTATGAAGGTCAAATCTAGCACATTATCATATTATACGTTGCCCCATGGTAAGTACTAGTGAATGAACACACACAGTGTGGTGAGAGTGCTCTGGAAGGACCAATACATTCTCACAGACAGGGTAATTATCATTTAGGTTAAGTGCTTACCACACCTGATCTGGAATATAAGTTCTTAATCAATGATTGCTACTGTGTTAATATTATTAATAGTTATCACTACCTACATGACTTTATTTCTCTCAACTTCAGTCCTCTCATTCCATGGTGTTTGTTATGCTTCAATTACTAGCATAAAGTCATGGACCTCTTATCAGAATGCCACAGCCCCCAGAGTCCTCAGGGGACCAGAGTCCTAGTCCACCAAGATTAGACACTTGCTAAGATTCCTTTAAGCTCCACCATGATAGGACTCTATGATTCTGAATGTATCCAAAGAGCAGCAGCTGAATACAGAAATACCATCTGTAAAATAAGGATAATAGCACCTGTCCTGCCCACCTCCTAGAACTGTTTGAGGATCTAACAAAATTTTGCAGGTGATTCCTAACATGTTTTTCTTCTTTGAAAGTCTAGTGTCTTTTATGTAGTAGAAAGGCAATAAATATTTAGGTAAGGTAGAAAGGAAAGGAGGGAAGGAGGTATGGACAGAGGGAAAAAAGAATTATCATTACAACAGAGATCAGTTAATAGCTGGTTTTATTTTATGTAGTTATCCTAGACTTATGTCCTCATTTACCTACAAAGCATTCACTTAACCACTCTTAAATTCACTTTTTTCATCTACAATCTGGAATTATTTTTAATACCTCTTGCCCTTCTTAATAACTAAAACTGCTTATCACAGTATCTGAAACTGAGAAAATTTCAGTATTACACATTTTTTACATAATGTTAAGCTTTGCCCTAAAGTGTTTTTTATTTGCTTGGTTGGTTTTTGTTTTATTAAGTTGTTTGCCAATTTGCTTATAAGATATGGTTTGCTCCATAGTTAAATAAAAAAATAATAAAACATGTTTTGTTTGTGCAAGAACAAGAGAGAGAAAACATCCTACTTTCTCAACTTTCAACGTTATTCTTTGATGTGGCTCTGAAACTCAGACCTAACTTTCAAAAAATGAAAAATAAATTCACCTTGGTATTCCGGTTGAGTGCTTGCCTTGCAGTCCGTGAGGTCCGGGGACTGAATCCCGGCCCTGGCCAGTGCAAAACCCACATGCTGAACTATGGTGTTGCCACCCATGCAGGAGGCCCCCAGTTCAGTTCCCACCTCACTCTGCCCCACATCCACCTGTGTGGAAAGAAACCATGTCACTACTAGTGATGTGTAGTTGTGGAGACTACTCTGGACCCTCTCCCCTCTTCTCTCTCTCTCTTTCTCTCTCTCTCTCCCCCTTCTCTGGAAGTGATGGCATGGATCTTTGACATAATTTAAAATTAAAAAATAAATACATACATACATACATACATACATACATACATACATAAATTCACCTTTATTAGAATTTCTTCTACTATTCTAGTTTACCAGCATGTTTTATGCCACTTCTTTCTTCATTCTACAAATCTTTCACAGCTGAATTTATTCTAATAAAGCCCAGAATTTTATCCTAATTCCCTTCCTGTTTTCTAAAATTCCAGAGTGCTGAGAAAATGAAATAAAACTAAGCAGTCCTTGAAATGTTCTCATGGAGTCACACTAGAAACAGACACACAAAAAATAGGATCAGGAATCCATAGCTTCAAGAAAAATGGTAATGGAAACAGCACTTTAGTTCACAGAAAAACATTCACAAAGAAGATGGCTAAAAACCCACTGTTACTTTATCCCATTCAACATATTGTTGCATCTTTATGACAAGGCTAATAACTGATATTAAACACAAAAACTCATGAAACTGCTTCCAATCAAGTCAGTAAATAATTGTTGAGCTCACAGTGTAAGAACCCTAATGGATACTGCTTAATAAAAACTCACAATCTTACTATGAAGACAGTGGCCAGTGCCAATTATTTAGTTTCAGTATTTATTATTTTCATTATTTATTGGGCTACCACTTCACTAATGATACAACTTCATATAAGTACATGATGAACATATGTCACAAAACAATAACAACAATAACAATGAAATCTAGAGCACTTTTATATCCCCAGTTCTACAACAAAGAGTTGGTGGTCACTAAATATTTATTGAATAAATAAATATGCAGTCAGTTGGTTTAACTTAGTGATTTCTAACGCTCCCTCTAAAAGTAGAAAGTGGGCAGATCTGATGACAAATCTTTACTGATGTTAGGCAAAGCCTGCAAAACTCATGGGGAGGAACAAAAAAAGAATGTATAGATTGGGGATGCCAGGTAGATATCTAAAGGAAGATCTCTTCAGAGTTTAGACAAACCTCCATCTCTAATCTCCACCTCATTATCATATACCTCATGAATACCAGATTTAAGGCAGAGTTGACCAGTTTGGGATTCTTTGTAGTCTCCCACAACCACAAAAATTCCCATCAAGGGCCCTTAAGGAAGGGCTGGTATCTGGAGACTGATGTTCATATTCATCCTATGATTAAAAACAGACTCTTACCAAAGTCTACATTATCTCCCTCACGGTAATGGTAACAGGGAAAGCTAAATGAAAACAAATACCATGACTTAATGTTAGAAGTGAGTCTAGTTAGTATATTTTGATTCCCATAAACTTCCAGGGTCTGCAGGAAATTTGCCAAAGCAAGAGCATCATTGTTAGGAAAACAATAATCAACAAGTATAAATCATTTATAAAAACAGGCATGGATTTGTTTTGTGTTGTTGATAATGTTAGAGCCACTAAAATATTAATAAATTAATAAATGATGTAAAACTCATCATAAGGTCCTAATCTTATGTACTTATATAAGTGCTTTATAAACTTGTATAATATACATTTTTCACAAAACCCACAGTGAAGCACTAAACTGGGTGTCACAAGCCAAGGGACTACATACATACACACACACACTCTATGTATCTATGTATGGTACACGTGTGTATGTATCTATCTATATCTACTTACTTTATTTATACACACACTCACACATACACACACACACTCACACTCACTCACACACTCACACCCTGCCTAGCTAGCACAATGCTTCATTCTATAAATATATATCCATTTTATTTGGAAATAGGAGAGTTCTTTTGGGTTCAAATTCACAGTGGTCACTTTTAAGCCATGCATGAAGAGTAATAACAAATTCTTTAAACTGTGCTAAATGTGAGTACAAAAAATGTAAATATAAATACGTTGGTTGTGTAAAATTCTAGTCTATTTGACTCACTACTTCCAGAATTATTTTTCTAAACCATAAATCTAATCATGTCAATTTCCTGAACTCATCTGTTGTCCTCAACATAAAGCCCAATTCTCTTAATATGGCTTTTCATCTTCATGGTCTGACCTCTGCTAACCCATAAATTCAAATCCTGCTTCCTGGTTCCTTGAAGTTTTTGCTCCAGTCCTATCTACAGCTCCTGAAACCTGTCATTTTCTTTCTTCCCTCTGGATCTTTGAACATGCTATTCTCTCTGACTAGTACATTTTCTACCTCCAGTCACCAGTCTAATCCTGCTTTTCCTTTCAGTGAAGGTCAGGCTTACAACTTCTGGAAAGGCATCCTGTCTGAATCAGGTGCCCCTTCTCTGTCATCCAGCGGTCTCATGTCTGTCCTTAATGTCTGGCCTCAACGTCTGTCCACTTGTCTACATCCACCGCTAGACTCTAACCTCCTTGTGTTTTGAACACTATTACATTCACAGCACCCAGTGCCTGGTACATAGTAAGTGCCCAATAAATATTATAAATAAAATAGGGAAAAGGGAACTAGGTGGTATCTGCAAACTATCAGGTGTGATTTAACTGTGGTCTAAAGCTTCATTCCACACATTAAAAGCACCTGAGCTTTGATCACTAAACCTATATTAGATGCAAAGCCAGCTCAGGACCTGCTTATTTATCTACAAAGAATTCCTATCCCTCTGAACTGAAAACATTCTTAAAGGGTCACGCTAGACAATGCATTCTTTGGCTTCAAAAAAAATACCCACCTCCTTTGTCTCTTCAGAGAAAGCTTGCAGAATATCCGTCTGTCTGGTGTAGTTGCCATTGGCGTCCTGTAGCCCTTGCAGAATGCGCTCCCGCAGAACCAGCACTGAGACTCGGAGCTGATGCCAGAGGAGTTGCACCGCGTGGATGTCCACAATCACGTTGACAGAGTAGGACAGCAGCTTCAGGGAGAACTCAGTCTCAAGAAGGGCATGGATTTGCTCAACATGGTCGGAAATATCTTCACAAATGTCCTGCAGTTAAAAAAATACATATGTAAAATAAAGCAAAGCTATGACTAGTTTGCCTTACCCTAGGGAGGCAGCAGTAAAAAAAAAAGAACAGTGTCACTTCTATCTGATACCAATTATTAGGGACAACTGGTCAGGTAAGCACACATTAGATGGCTGGCCTTTGTTTTACTTCAGCAATATAGCTGAAGGCCATAATCCTGATTACTGGGCCTTTGGTGCATGTAGGTGAATTGGTCTTTTTCTAAACCACAGCTATTCTCTTTGCTAGTGATAAGCTTCATTGAGCATGCTGTTTTTCAAATAGAAGCAACATCCAGACACCAAGCATCCAGACACATGAAGAAGTATGGGCAAGAGTATGTGTTTCGTAGGAACCACCAGCCACTTTCAAAAAACCATGAGGTTTTCAATGTAAGGAACAACTGTCACATTCCCAAAGGGCACATTTTAATACTTAAATTAAAAATGGATACTGAAATTTCATTCCATACTCTGTAAACAAAATCACTATGAAGGAAAGCCAGAGAAACCCCAAGGATGAAGAAAGACAAAATAAAGGTTAGTTTTGTTTTTAAGACCTGGAAAATTAAAAATAAAACAAAAAAACATTACTAAATAAAAGTTTTGATCTCCCTTGCACATATTACTAGATAGGCAGATTTGGTATCTGATGGCACTTGTCCTTACAAGTTTCCAAATTTTCACTGTGCCATCAGAGGCCAGCAACATGAAATGGGTAGTATTTACTTCAGCAATTTGAGTTAAGCATCAAAATGATATAGATTTCAGCTAAAAGTGCTCAGTTACTCATTTTTAGTCATGATCAGTGATTTTTTTTTAATGGGGCTTTTATTTATGATTTCTAATAGGGCTAACATTTTTAAGGCAGCATTTGAGTTCTGAGCAAGATCATGAGTATCAAATCATTCATTCTATGCTAGAAACATAACCTTCCAATTACATATAATTTAATTACTTGTTTTTAAAGAGAAACTAAAGTGTAACCTATATTTAACAATGTGCAAATATAGACCCAAAAAAAATTTATTAAAGAATGATGAAAAGTTGTTCTGAATTTTAAATAATTACTGTACAACTCTAATAAATGCTCTAATATTAGTTCTTAAAACCCAACAACCTATTGGTGATAGTGATACAAATTGGTGGTAATAACTTGAAATGGATTAAAAATTTAAATTAAATAGATTATAGAGTCCTAATTAGGCAAAGTTCTTGTAAATGGAGCCCATGAGCACAAGCAGTCCAAAAGAGACTTGGGGCAAAAATTATATTACTGTGTATACCAGTATATGGGAACCAACCACAGCCAGATTAGCTAGATTTTGCTGGCCCGCAGCATAAAAATGTGGGCCTCTGACAGCTCCCATCAGGTATGCCATACTGCCTGGGGTCTCACCTAATGCATGCTTGGAGCATGTACTCTTTTATCTCCCACACTTCTTATTCCTGATGCTTCAATCATGACCCCAAAGCAAGTGCCTAGCATCCGTAGCCCTCTTAGGAAGCTCGTGTCTACGTGCTACTGTGTTACCTTAAGAAACTCCCTTCTTCCCACTGCTGACCTCTTAAACAAATTCTCTGTCCTTTGTGACTAATAACTCAATTCCACTGCAAAACACTCCTTAACATCTTCACAGAAGAATCTGAAAATTGTATTATCTGCCTCCTGATCTTAGCCAAACCTGACTCTGCCCAAGAATCTGACTTTCTCTGTTGCCCTCCAAGGAGAGGCCAACTCATTACATCAGCCCTTACCTGAGACACTGGAAAAGTGGTGGTGGGGGGTGTGAGTGATGGGGGAAGGGCAGGCCTCAATGCTTCTTGGCCACTTTCTGATCATTACTCTTATGTCCTCATACTAACTCCTTTCTTTCCTAGTAGGTGCCTACAGAAAGTTGTATACATAGCCTTGGACCATAAAAACACCATGCCAAACTCATACTACCCGTTTCTCTTACACATTTAGCTTCTAAATGATGGACGTAGGAGTTTAGTCAGAGCTAGATCATGGGTCGGGACTGCCAGGCAACTATTCAGGAGAAACAAACTATAAGGACCACTAAAGCATTGGTGGTACCAATGAACAGGTTTCCGCACCTTCCTCCTTACCTGAAATGTAAATTGGCCCTGTTCCCACTAAAGCAGATGGCCCAGCTTCCCTGAGGGGAAAGAAACGCCCTCCCGACAAGTACTAACCTCACTCTGTTGAGTATTTTGGCAATGAGTACATGCAGTCTCTGTTGAAATTCTGAAAATGATATATACCATGGCGCAATGTTCTAGTCTGTTAATTAATTTAATTACTTCATGCCTTCTACTCTGCCACCTGTTGTCTACTTTGACAAAATTATATGCCCACATATAGACTGTAGAACAAGAACTACAGACAAATATGTAGGATGTATGTGTGTGTGAGATGTTTGTGTATGTGTGAGAGTGTAAAAACCTTCCTCCCTCCAAACATAGACTATGCTTTGAACATCTGATGAGAAGTTTGTTCAGAAAAAGGTAACTGGGTGATTCTGAATCTACACCTAATTTTTAATAATAGAAAATCTGCTTTCCCCTGTCCCTCTGTATAAATGTTCAACAAATATTTCAAAAATAACCAGTTTGAAACTTCTGATGCTTAGGCTCTTAACCATTGCCAGTTTGCCAGATGTTTATATGAAAGAAGTTGACAGAGATTACAGACATTCTGTTAATTTTAATGCAATCAGATAACTAGGCATTAGAGACTTTTAAACAATTTGCTGAATGTCTTCCTCCCAGCAGGGACTGTATGTAATTAAAAGGCTGTGAGAGATCTGACTTGCTGGAGGCCCTGGAGGCACTAGATTAGCAAGGTGAAGTGGAAGCATGGAGGTGGGGGGTTGGACTAGAGCCCAGCTGATGCACGCACAGAATCACTAGAGTTCAGCCTTCACTGGGCATGTGACTTGAGCAGATAGCAACTGGAAACTTGACTCAACTCACATGGCTGAACTAATCAGTGTATAACAAATTTTGAGCACTGCAGTAATACTTGGTATAAAAGTAGTCATTTCAGAAGAGATACATGAATTTTTAGGAATACAGAAAGGAACAATCTCTTTAGGACTGGATATATGTACATATGCATATATGTATACATACACATACATATACATACATACATGCATGCATATATAGGTCCTTAGGAGATATATACAAACTCCTAAAGACCTATAAAAAGAAGTTCTACTCATAAACACCAAAACTGAAATGTCCTTCAGTGGCTAAATGGATAAACAAACTATGGTACATCCATACACTACACAGTCTCAAAACGCTACATATTGTATATTTCCATTTATGACATTCTCAAAAGACAAGTTGTTACGATGAAGAATAGATGAGTGGTTGCCAGGAATTGAGGGTGGGGAGAGCATGACTATAAATTGATAACACAAGGGAGTTTTTAGGTGAAGGGAATCAAAATATTGCTACCCCAAAGCTGCTTTTTGGATTATTGATTTTAAGTTGTTTATTAAGAAACAAGACTCACAAAGAATTGTTGACTCCCCCTTTCCTGCCCAGGAGATTCAGACGGAGAAGACTGCTTTCAGAAGGGATCTATGGCTTAATCACCTAAAGAATCTTCACCCTAGAATTAGTCAGGAAGACTCCAAGCCTGTTAGCTAAATAGCCCCTGTGTCCTATTGTTTCTGAGTTGCCCAGCAATAATTTTCCTGCCCTGTATGTTCCATTTACTCAACTACATGTAAATTGTCCATTCTCACTTCTGAAATCTAGGACTCCTTTCCCTCTCCTCGTTCTCTTTTGTCCAGAAATGTCTTACATGCCCAATGTTGCCTCACTGTCTTTGTAATTTTCATGCTTATGTCAAATCCCCATGTGCACATATTAAAACTGATCTTCTATTAATCTGTCTCTTTTTATTTGATTAGTGGCCCAGCTAAAGAACTTAGAAGATGGGAGGGAAAGTATTAATTTTTGTCAGTTCTCATATTAGGGTGATGGAAATGTTCTGTATCCTGATTATGGAGGTGGTTATACAAATCTACACATGGGTTAAAATTTGTAGAACTGTACACCAAAAAAATTCAATTTTTCTGTGTGATAATTTTTTTAATAACAAAATAAAATCAATTTATAGTCCCTTAGTAAAATGCATATAAACACTTATTTTGGGTCATACGTTCCCTTCAGATTCTTGGAAATTACAAGTAGCACAGCTCTTAAGGTCATGACACTATAATCATCAGCTCTAATTCTAGAGCTTCCAAATGATTTTCTGACAAGTATAAAAGAAAGTAAGTCTAATGTAGAGCCCACCTCAAAGTGAACTAAAGAAAATGACAGGGGTTAACAATCTATCTTCAAAGTTTTGTAAGACTTTTTTCCCATTGATATTAATTTGGGAAAGTGATACTCTCCATTTTCTTGATAATTTACATATACCACAGTAGCCCCTGTGGCGTTCAGAATTACTTACAGCATAAAGTGCATTGAATACATTATGTTACCAACTGTACGCTTCACTCAACCTTTTAGATATCTTGTGGTCTCAAAATTGCAGCTGCTGCTGCTTATCATTGAAACAGGAATGTCTATGGTTACTGAAGTAGCTAATACAAACAATGATGTGACCCGAGACTGTTTACAAATAAACTCTAGTTGGATGAGTCAGTATTTTCCTTTTATTTTAGTTGTATGTTTATGTAAAAGAGGTGCCTTTTTTTTTTCTATCTCTCTTTCTTTTCTTTTTCTTTTCTTTTTTTTCTTTTCTATTTTCTTTTTTTTTTTTTTTTTTTTTTTTTTTTTTTTTTTTTTTTTTTTTTTTTTTTTTTTTTTTTTTTTTTTTTTTTTTTTTTTTTTTTTTTTTTTTTTTTTTTTTTTTTTTTTTTTTTTTTTTTTTGTAAGATTGCTGTATATTTTTTAGTTGTATCTGTCTTCTAGACAGGACTATTTAGATAATGGTTACATATTTAACCAGTATGTCCAGTTGTCACCAGCTTCAAACAGAAGTGAGATTGCTCTACTTGCTTACTGCTAAGTGTGACAGCCTTAGCTCCCACTAATTGTCCCTGGGAAGGGATCTGTTTGCTGCTTCATCCTTAGGCCTCCATGGCTATCCTCAACCCTTTTCTCAAAACATCTTGAAGGTTTCCCAGTGAAATTAAAAATATCTGTAGAAGAGACCTATGGACACACCCAATAACTTGGTGATTGCCTGAGGGAAGGAAAGAGGGGGGAGGAGAGAGGGAGATTTGTGTGGGGAGGGGGAGTGGGCACCAGATATATCGGGTTGGAGAGGGACCTGATTCTGGGAGCTGGGCACATAATGCAATGCATGGGTGATGTGATGTGGAGTTGTCCATTGGGAAACTGTCTGATTGTTACCAAACAACGTCACCCCATTAAATTTAACAATAAAATATAATAATATTAAAAAAAAAGAGGAAGTTTACATGTAAAATTATGAAATTAAAATAGAAATGTTAAAAAAAAAAAAATATCTGTGGATCAACATTCTGCCAAAGTGCCCCAAACTACCATCTCCAGGGTTCCATGTATATTTGGAAGGAAGCTCTTCCATCCTTCCACACCTGGGAACTAAAGCAACATTTCACACTCCAGTTTCATGAAATCACACAAATGTAGCCCTTCCCACTTTTCTCTGCTTTCTCATGTGCAATCCACAAATGAGAAAATATAGCCAATCCCCGCAATTTCTACAACCTGCCTCTACACAGGCACAAGTAGTAACCAATAGGCATTTCTCCATTCTACAACCTGCAATAACGTTCTTTCTCTTCCCCTAGAAATAATTTTACTGTTTCTCTCAAAATACTCTTGGCCTACATTTGTGTAACTGCAGGACATGTTTTATAAAAAAGAATTAAAGCCTAATTTTAAAGGATAAGTCTCCTCACTCCCACTTCCATCTTTTCCCTATCACTTTCAAAAATTTTGAACACTTAGCTTATCCAGAACATACCCATTACATTTAGAATAAAATGTTTTCATGTTCTAAAGTCAGTAAGCAAGAGAGAACTAAATATAAGATGTACCATGTGTACATATTTTAGCCTTGCTGCAAAATGCTTTGTCATCATGACTGCTCATTTAGTTTACTAGCATTGTAGAAATGAATAAAAAGTGTCTTTATCCATCCATATGCTGACCACATATGTGTGTGTTCATCAGGAAAAGCTAAGGAGAGATTCCTACCTAATACATGTACATTATAATTTAAAATACAGATCAAGGGAACACCATCGTTACTTGTTTAAAAAAAAAAAAAAAAATATATATATATATATATATATATATGGGAAAGCTGGGACGGCTCAGCGGGTGAAGCGCTCGCTTTGAAGCCCCAAGGACCAAGGATCGCATCCCGGCCACGGCCCACGCAGACCCACATGCTGAACTGGGGTGTGCCCCCAGTTCAGTTCTTGCCGGGACCTATGTGGGAGGCTCCCGGCCCAGTTCCTGCCCTGCGCAGCCCTGTGCCCGCCTGTGGAGTGAAACTATATGGAAAACTAATGTCAACTATGGAGACGGCTCTGGGCCCTCCCACTTCTCTCTGTCTCTCTCTGTCTCTGTTTCTCTCTGTCAAAAATCAATAAAATAAATCTTAAAAAAAAACACAAAAAAAAACCTCACAAATGAACCATTTGAACTAAAACAACTTTATACAAAGAATCTCCTATTGCAGACTATTAATATCACCTTACTAGGTTATCAAAACTGTTCTTTCTCCCAAAGATAGATTGATAGATGTTCCAAGGTATTTTTATTCCCCCCAAAGTAGAACACCCCCTCACTTCTACCTTCCTCTAATGATCCAAGTTTCCTCTTTCTCATAGTGAGCATGATAGTGGTGGAATGTGGTGGGAGGGATAATGAGACTTTTTAGGATCATCACATTACTTCTCCTCAAAGTTTGAAGAACTCTAGGATTGTAAATAGTGGTTATCCATGTAATTACTAAAGTTTTAAAAGTGTAGGGACTGAAATGAGATTAGTTAGGTGGAAATGATTTTGCTATTATCATTATCTATTACTCAGCCATCTCCCTGACTAGACTGTACTTTTTTTGGAAGCAGGAAATGTACCTGGCTTGTCTTTGTATCTATAATGCCACACTGCTAGGGCACTGACATGCCTGTGGGCAGTGTTCAAATGATGTTTATAAAATTGGATTCAATTGGATAAAACATTGTATTTCACAAATCAAAGTGAAATTCCTAAGAAGCAAGCACCAGTTTAGTTTCCTCTCCTAAATGTATCCACACTATCAGCACTCAATCAGCACAAGTACCTCAAATTGTTTCATTTCTGCTTTGATAAGGAGAGGTGCTAAAAGCCCATGTGGATTTGGGAGAGTGAAGGTGTTGGTAGAAAGAGGAAGATGCAGATGCTGGACACAGACTTGGCAGCCTTCACTCATCTGCTCTCACACAGCCTTCTGTGTCTTCAGCTGAGAAAAGACCAATGAGAAGTTCTGTCTGGCCATACCTGGCTGTATCCAAGTCTGGATTGTTCTGCTTTTCATGATTTGAAAAATTTTCTGTTAGGAATTGTTATTTTCAAAGCTTAAGAAGATTCATTGATTGAGACATCACTTTAAATTCCTAATCCCAGACTTTGACTTATTTGAGAGGAAAAACCCCCTGAGCAAAAAATGAGAGGAAATTTGACAATTGCTATTGTACAATGAAGAAAATGTTTTTCTAATTGAGCTATTGCTTAGTCACATTCACATTCATTGTTCTTTGTGACTCAACTGAATAAAGGTTCAAAATCTAAATTTATTCACCAGTAAATATCCCAGTTATGGCCTTGACTCTCAACGGATTATAGGGAAATTGCTCACATCTGTACTTCCCCAAGACATCAGTATAGAACTGATTTCAGGTAGAAATCAACAGAGAAGTGTGGTTCTTACACCACAGTATGCTTGTTAATAATGCAGATTCTGGGCTGCTCTTTTCAAACAGAGATGGGACCAAGGAATCTGCATTTTCTTAAGCCTGCCATCATCATAATGTCCTTGTTCTAGACATCACACATTGAAACTCACTGAGCCATAGATGGGTCATCTGTCTAGGGCTGACTGACACTGAAATGGGAGCGACATACAAGCCTGTTGCTGCTCAACTCCAAGAACAAAACCTCCCGCAGCCTGAAAAAGATCCCACCCCTACTAACATTACACAGATGTCTTTCTAGAACTTACATTCTTTGTGCCCCAGAACACATTTTCCCACAGCTTTATTTACACACTGCTGGCAGTGTGGTGATCATCTCTAGGGCAGCACAGGGTCTTTGAGATTCTCTAACATGCTGGCTTTATTTTCTTTTTTCTGTTCATATATTTTCCTAATACTTTTATTGTAGAATAAAACAGATCCAAAATATCACACAAAAATATATCTTAGAAAATTATTATAAGGCAAACACCCCAGTAACAACCACCAACCAAAGTTCCATCGTTTGAAAATTTGCCAGCCATCCTTGAGGGCCTCCATGTGCCCCCCTTTCTATCACACACCCTCCATGCCCCCAAAAGTGACCACTAACCTGACTTGCACAGCAATCACTTTCTTATGTCTTTATGGTTTTATCACCTAAGTAAGCATGCCTGGTTCCTATAATTTACTTCTGTTCAGTTTTTCACTTGACCTGCCTTTCAAGTCTTTTTTAATCTACAAATTTCATTTATATTCCTTTCTTTTTCATGTAATTCACCTGTCAAAGATCCTAGGGGCATTAGCCCTGTAGAGTTCCCCACAATTTGGATTCCTTTTAAAGATTTATTTTTATTGTTTTTGACAGAGAGAGAGAGAGAGAGAGAGAGAGAGAGAGAGAGAGATACAGAGAGAGAGAGAGAACTGAACTGGGGGGCACTCCCCAGTTCAGCATATGGGTCCACACGGGCCGGGCCGGGACTCGATCCTCAGTCCCCTGGGCTGCAAAGTGAGCGCATAACCCACTGAGCCATCCCAGCTTCCCTGGATTTCTTGATTACTGACTTTAGCCACATGAAACAGTGTGTTGGCACCTCTGTCCTCTTTAGTTCCTGCAAACTGGCAGCTGGATCTTGAGGCCTGATTAGTATCAGGTTCAATTTCATTGACAAAACTGTAAGTAGCATTGTGTTCTTTTATCAAGAGGCATTTAACTAGCATTTGTTTTTTTGTGTTTGTTTTTTTTGATAGTTTCTATCAACTATTTTGGTAGCTGATGCTCTGTGACTAAAACTATTAATGTATTTGGGGGTTGCAAAATGATGATATTCTCCTTCTATCATTTTTGTTTTCATTTGTTAGATAGAATAACTTTATAAGAAAACGTGTCTCTTTATTGACTGTTTGGTTACAGTGATATACTCCATAAAGAAAAATCAAGAAAAATGTTTGATTCTTTCCTTTTCATTACCTAGTTTTCAAGATAATGGATATATTATATTCATTGTTATATTCAGAAGGTAACCAACAAGTTGGTTTACTGAATATCATTCTGTACTCATAGATTTAAACATATTTAATGGGTTTTGATCCACCACAATTCTTAACCAAATTGAAGCTCATCTTTGGCCAGTTAGATCCTCCTTCAAATTGCCTTCAAGTTAACTATTCTAGCAGTCTTTGATAGCTTCTTTGCTTATCACATATGAGGGCTTTCTGGCCACAAATACCTCTATTTTTTCATGGTACATGGCTGGATACTTTCCAGACAGCCTTTGTACTCCTATATTGTCAGACTTGGAATCAGCCACTTTTCTAAGGAGACTTCGTTTTCTTTAATGGGAAAAAATTTTCCAAACTACCATATGAGGAGTAGGGATACTTATTATTATTGGTTTCTAGAATTTTATAATTAGCAGACCTAGTAAGTATGCATATTTAAAAATAAAACACCTTATGAATTCATAAACTGATATTCCCAATTCAACTTCATAACTATAAGGTTTTAACCTAATATCTTCTATAGTATACCTGCTTTCTCCTTTCTTTTATAACAGAATCCTGGTTCTCAAGAACACAGAGGGTAATAGACTTAAGAGGATTCATAACTACTCATTTGTTTTATCTCACATCATAAATATGATACTTTCAGAATAATACTAATACTGCTCTAAAACTACTATTAATACTGATGCAAATGGCTAGGACAGGCATTTATAAGGTGACTTTTGTTATCTCAGAAGAGAGCAGGGTTACATTTGGTTTGTCTTTAACTGGTCTTTGAGACAATAGAACTAATACCCTAGTCTCATGCTCACTACAGTTCAAACATTTGAAAGACTTGCGGAATCTTTTCTCATCTGCAAAGTCCTTTTAGATCTATAAGGAAAAAAAAAATGTGGCTATGAATCACATGACCACTAGTTTTCATCCAGGCAGGGAAAAGTCCTTAGGTTTTAGAAGGCAGGCCCTGAGAGGTTTTCTGCCTTGGCAGAACCTCCTAATCTTTGCCGACTATCATAGAATATGCAAAAGAACAAAAATCAATGATGTTGGCAATCCATAATAAACTAGAAAATATGTACTATGCATGTGAGTGCTAGGTGTGCCAGGTAAAAGCACCCTTCCTTTTTCTTTCCAATACAGCAACTACAGGGCATAGGATGATTCTTATTACTTATTATGTAGTTTAGGGCTATCCAATGATGAAGATGGGTTTTCTCTTATAGCAATGATTGTAATGATCTCTTCACTTACCATTTCATATGGTAAAGTTGTACATTTTACATATTTGCTTTGTTTATTCAGTGTTCTATACGTCCTTTCTGTCTATTTCTATGATGTCTGCCTGCCTTAGGAAATTCCTATTGGCAAGCACTGCATTTGTCTATTTTCCTTTACAGAGTATGGTACTAAATGCAGATAGATTAACACATGCTGAGGTTAGTGATATTCAATTCACAAACCATGAAAACAGGAGTTTGAAGATTGTCATGAGAAAAAAATAAACAAATCACAAGGCATATCTAGATTACTCTGCACCAGGTTATGTCAGAATCTGAGTTCTTGGCCCTGGTATGTACTGGTTATCTGTATCCCTTTGTCTGTATCTACAAAGACTGTGTTGGATGGATGATTTCTACACTCAAGCACTAAGATTTTCTTTTGTTTTCTCCTTCTTTCTCCTTTATTTTGTGTACGCTTCCCATAATACATAACCAGTACTTCAGTTACTCAGCAGCTTTTGTGTATCTCTGAAAATCCTTGCAACATGACTGCTATTTTCTACTGTAAATACAGTGAGCACTAGACTGGGAATCAGGAGACCTGAGACAAGTATATGGCTCCTGCAAGTGACCCTGCCAGAAGATCTGAAATAACAATGCCGACCCATACCAACAGCCTGAGGAGGAGACATCCATGGTTCATTCAGAATGAGAGCCAAGATGCTCACCATCCCACCCCAGGGTTAGTGTCCTGAGGAGACCCTTTGGTGATGTTTTCCTCAGTCACTGTAGTAGGCTCAGCCCCTTACTCTTTCATCCTCTTATTCTCTCACTCCTCCCACACACACACACACACACACACACACACACATGTACATGCACACACACACGTACGCCCACATTCCTTTGAGGTTCATTTTTATCTGCTGACACCACCACCCACTACTCTCTCTTTACTTCAGTTAAAGATTTGATTTTCTAAAGCCCTATCAAAACCTGGTAGCAATTTAGATTTATTTACCTGAGCTGAAAATTTTCTCATAACTCTCTTGAAATTTTGGAGCATTTTAAATTATAAATAGTCTTACAGGTTTATTCACAAATGCTTTCATTTAACCTATTCATAAATACCCATTATACTGGACAAAGATGTTAAGGAGATGGAAGTCCTATTTGGGATTTCATTGCTGACTTGGAAAGGTCAATTTGTTTCTTAGATGCACTCTTCATATATTTAGATCACTAAGACCATGACACAGCTTCTAAGGATATGTTTCTATGTCTTCCTCCCACTACATAAATATTCACAGCAACTTGCCTGGCTGTTAATTTGTATTTAAATGCCTACAGCATGCTTGTTAGAAGCTAACATTATATACACAAGCTTCTAACTCTCACATCTGAGAGTTCGGAACAGGAAATGAAACCTCATAGGATAAGAGTCCTGTGAAGAACTAATTTTAGAGACTATGGTTAAGATGCTGTTAATTAAATAACAATAAATCCAGATTCTAAATCCAATGCCACTCTTTCATGCAAGGCAATTGGGAATGCAGGTTGTCAATTAACCTGTGGAAAGCTGTGACTTCCACTGACCCAATAGTTTCATTCTTAAGAATCTCTACTAAGGCAATAATGAATTTATCAATTGAAATACTATCACAGATTTGTTTATAATGGTGAAAAGTTCTAACAACAAAACGATCAAAAGAGAGGAGATCGGTTTAACACAATGTGGTAATCTATATAAAGAAAAAACATACAGATGCTAAAAATTATGTAGCAAAACATACTTAATGGCATCGGATATCGAAGACATATCATTAACTGAGAAAAAGTAAGTTAAAGAGTTCTATTAAACTTTTAGTTACTATACTCAGAGAAAACTAAAAAATTATGTCAAAGCTGTTCATAGTATTTTCTCTAGGTGGCAGGCAGCATTACAAGTGATTTTTAATGTACTTGTTTGTATGGTTTAAATTTTTTCACCAGAGAGTCATTTCTTTTGTGTAAAAGAAAAAAAAGTAAAAGTTAAACAACAAAGAAGTGAAGTCATTTCCCACAGCAAAACAACAGTCAGATTCAAACTATGCACAATAAAAAGTATTAAGTGCAATTTCAAGGTAACTAAAGATCAATGTTAAAGCAACAGGATCCTCAGACTCCCAGCATTCTTTTGTGTAGGAAGAGACCTGTCACTTCATGTATAGTTATGCTATCATTGTTCTCTTAGGGCTATATGTCAGGTGGTCAGGTTCTATTAGCCAGATACTAACATATAAACAATATATTATTAATCAGTGGTTAATAAGACTTTTAACTGTTTTTGCTTTGATATTTTTTCTTTTCTTTTTAGTTTATCAGACTTAAAATAAAGACATGGGTGAGGGAAAGCTATTGATCATGTGAAATGAGTAGGAATATAAATATTACTCATACTTTCTCCCTTTTAATTTGATTGATTTGTCCCAGACTGACTAGCTCATTAATTCACTTCTATTAATACATTTCCATATAAGCCCAAAAGGGAGAGATATTTCTTGGGGCACATTTCATCACTTAACAAAGTAAGACCTAGTTTATCTCCAGGAGTGAGCTCAACACTCTAGGATTCATAATCTTGCACTTTCAATCTACAATAGCCTTTGCATAATTACCAGGGAAATGAAGACATCTAAAAAGAACTCAGTGCTCTCTTAGGGGTATACTTTACACAATTAAAATTTCAGTCACAATTGTTTAGGAATTATTGAATTATGTAACTTTTGATAGTTTAATTACATGAACTTTTGTTTACTTCCATCAACCAAATAATTTGTACTGGTGTATTTATTTTGTTTCTGTGCTCATCTCTTCATCCTCAAAATCAAAAAGAGCAGCTGTATACATCTAACACATTAATGCCAAACATCAGAGCCTAAATTAAACCATAGTATTCACCTTATATCTTAGTTTTAAAAATCCATTTTGGTAGTTTGCCTGCTCCATGCCTGACTAACTCTCCATATTAGAACTACTCTTCAGCAAGCACTAGCCATACAAAGTTATTGAATTTCATAAAGTTATTGAATTCCAATAATGTGGTTTAAAATCTACCCTCATTCCCCTTTTCCAGAGGCTCTTTTGGGAAATAAAAATAGATCAAGATATAATGTATCTGACTACAAAGTACTGCAGTCATTCATTATTAATGTCCCAATGACACATCAAAACAGATGATGAAGGATCCATTCAAATTGTTCTATAAACACTGATTTGGGCCCCTAAGAGACATTGTACTTTATTTTTGAAAGCAGCAACCAACTAAGAAACAAATTCAATTTCAATGCACTTTCCAAACCTCTAGATTAATTTTACCTGTAGGGTTGTTTTTAACCTCACTGTTTACTTAAAGAGACTATAAATTTAGTGAGGTAGAACTTCCCTTTTTCTGATTACACACATAGAATCCTATCCACATCAAATAGTGAGAAGAGTTTCAGAAAGATCACAAAAGGAAAAAGCAGAACCAATAAATAGCTTTATGCAAGCACAAATATTGACTGGAACTCAGGACATTCATTTCAACATTTAATCTGTGATTAACCAGATTCTTCCTACAGTATTCTAGGTGTTATGCCTCTCTACCCTATTTAACCTCAGACAGAAATCATCTTGTGAATTTCTAGTGAAAATTCAGATGTGTACAAGTAAATTAATAGAGTAATAAAATTAAATAAATAAAATAAAAGGTATGAGTGAAGTAGAGATACAGAAAATAAGATTAATAAAAGACTACAAGAGAGATTTACAAGGATAAGACAACTTATTATTTCTCTAATATTTAGACCTCACCTACTTCCAAAAAAAGTGAGGGAAAGCATAAAGGTGGCTTTCAAATAGTGAACTATACTATTATATTAAAGTTTTAAAAAGAAGGGGTGATGATGAACAAGACACTGAAAATGAAATAGTGCTGCACTTAAATATCAGTTTAGCTCTACAGGAGGAGGAGAAAATGTGTGACCAGCAGTAAATGGCTGAAGAAAAGACCTGGTGTGAAAAATTAGAGTCTAATACAATGGGGTAGCAGATGATTTCTGTGAGTGGAGTGAACACCCAAAGAGGTAAGATCTTGCTTTTTTAGAATTGTATGACATCTTCATGACAATAATTCAGACTTTAAGTGGATGGCAGAAGCAAGGTTCAATGGAGAGAGCCAAACACAGAGGCCTAGTTTAGAAAGGGCTGAATTCAAATAAGAGAGAGAACACTGACAACAAGGAAATTCCTAAGGAAAATCAGATCATCTCTGGGACCAGTGAAAAGTAGACTCTAATTAAACTTTTTCCATGTTGTTTGTCCACTTACACTATATGGATGATTTGTACTCCAGAACTGCTCACGCAAATATCCAGAAGATTCTCACACTCCAAGCAGAGGGTAGAAGGTACATTTACAATGATATGGTTCAGAGGAACCTTTCTTCCCCCTTTAGGTTGGTGCAAAGGTCAAGACTATCAGTAACCTTTAGGAGCCCTTTGTAATTAAAATACCCCTAGGGTTTCATCATAGAGCAACCAAGAGTGAGGATTTGGTTGGCTAGATTGACTTCAGTGATATCCCTCAGCCAGAAAAGGCAAGAAAAAGTCAGTGGATGCTGCCTTGAAATGGACAAACATTCTGTCATTATATGACCAGGGCCAAAAGGCTGTCATCTTGGGATGTTGGAAAACGCAGCTAATAAGCACCTAGTTAAAATAGTATTTGTTCACTATAGAAAGAAAAGGCCTGCCTATCGTGGGTGGAAAATATTGATACAGACAGAGTTTAAGATCTATAAATAGGCTATATAAGTGGGAGAACAAAATCTGAAAACTATGTGGGTTACTAGTAGTCATATAAGAAGTGGGCAGAGAAAAGCAAAAGAAACACAAAGGCTTTTGTGCAAGGGTCTTGGAAACCAGACAATAGTCAGTGCCAGATCCCTCTTTGGGTGTTCCTCCCACAAAGATATCACAGCCCAGTCCTCACCCATGAATTCACCCCAAACTTCCTTTAAATGTAGCCAGAATATATTTTGTTTTTCAAACTGTGGGAGGTCAGCTGCCCTGCAGGGCAGTTGCCAGGGTTTATGGAATGACAGAGATTTCCGGGAGAGGCTACTTCAATAAAGGAGTTTCAAGTAACATACAGCAAATGGAAACTGACACCAAGGCTGGCATAACCAACCCTCAGAAGGGCTATAAAAAGCCAGTGAAGGCGCACGTCTCATCAGCGGAACTCTATTTGCCTTGGAGCCAGACCCAGTCTGGGAGTTTCGATCACTCCAACTGCCAAAGAGTAGGCAGTGCCCTGATCTGCCCCAGGCAGGAGCTGGTGTCCCTGAACCACCCCTTCTCATATAAGCACCAGGACAAGACATAGGCCAAGACAGTGTCATTTATAACAATGCATCTTCCACTTCACTTGTATAGCCAAGGAGCCAGAAAAACACTTATAAACAACACAAATGGCCAAAGGGAGGATTTTTTAAAACTTTAAAAATATTTTTTTCAATGGTTAACTAAAAAAGAAGTTAGAAAAGATAAGACAAAGAACTAATCAGGGACCACGTCTTTCTCATTTACCACTTACCCCCAGAGCCTAAAACAATGCCTGACACATGGTAGGCATTCAATAAATAATCACTGAATGAAAAGTAATTGAATAAATAACCAATAATCCTACTCTTCATACAAAGTGGTACATAACTTTCTATTTTGTGTTCTAAATTGATCTATACATAATTTGCTAATTGTTTTTCATTCAATGGCATATCATGTATATTCTTTCACATCAATAAATGTTTCATAATTCTTTATGACCACACAGTATTCAATTTTATGAAAATACATTTTTAACCTATCCTTTGTAGCTGGATGTTTAACCTTGGAGTTTCATTCTCTTAAAGGTAATAAACAAATTCTGCTGATTTTTCCTTTTGCTAAAATTTTAAGTTCCATGAGAATAGAGACCTTTTCTGTCATACATATCACTGGGTTCCCAGAACCTAATACATACAGTTTCTTATGATCAATAAAGATTGAGTAAACAATCACTCTTAATCTGTCCCCTTCTTTTGATTCCTATTTCAACTTCCCCGCTCCTGTCTGAACTACTAGCATAGACTCTGAGCTGGGTTTCCTCCTTCAGTATGTCTAAACCACCTTTACTGAATTTAGTATCAATAAATGCTCCTTTAAATTACATAATGAGTTTCTCCTTTAGTTATGTGATTCCCTTGCTCAGAAGAACTTAAAAGTTCCACAATGTTAGGATAAATTAAGTCTTTGTTAGTTAACCAAGGATCATCATAAAAGAATCACATAATCTTTTTAAAAAGGAAGCTACCTCAGAGGTTTTTTCAGTCTGAAACCATCATTTCACATCTGAGTAACTGAAGCTTAGTAGGTTCAATGACTTGCCAAGGACACACGACTGTCTGTCTGGTGGCAGAACCGAGGCCTCTGGCCTGCAGGCCACATCTCAATCCTTCAGGCCACACTGGATGACTCCCAGTCTACCTTACCAGCTTCATCTCCTACCCAGATTCAGAGGAGACAGTTTTCAGACCAACCCTAAAATAAGCCTGACTCATTTTCGCTCTTGTTTTTTGCTCACAGCATTACTGTTGCCTGAATTGTCCTGTACCCAATCAAATCTTTTGAAGGCCCACTTCAAGCCCTTCCTTGAAAATGCCTTTCCCAAACCAAAAAAAATTCTTTGTCCTGGGATCTCCAACAGTATTTGCCTGCTCCTCTCATTCCAGAACTTAATTATATGTTGCCTTGCAATGATAAACAGTTCATAGATGAGTGAAGTAGTTTGTTGCATGTGTAAGAAGAAAAAGAAGGGTAGAAATCGAAAAAAGCCCACTATAATGTGCTGAGGCAGACAAATACATTCTGACCCTGAAACAGACCACTTAATAAGCACAGCCATTCAGCATCACATCTTGATGTTTACTTTTAACTTTTCTTATTTTAAATATACTACTTAATTTCAGGCCAATGTTTCTGGTTTGCTAATTGTAAAGCCTTACACCTAAAAAGCAAGATTAGGTTTTACACACTGAGGCACTGGATGGTAAGGCCTTTGAGAGGACAGATTGTGCCTTACTTATTTTAGTATTCACAAGACTACAAATTTTGGGATAAGTCTGATTACAAATGACCCAATTTAGGTGTACTAAGCTATGATTTCATAACTGACTAATATTGGTGACAAATAATTAGCAATTGTTGGGTGGATAGACACAACAATGACCAAGCTAAAAAAAGATGGTCAAGAATTTTACTTAGCAACTATGTCAAAACACAAACAAAAGCACTGTAGTATATGTGATTTATCAAAACTAGTCATCAGTCTTTCTTCCTACTCTGTAAATAGAAGTGCTTGGACTTTTTTTTAAAGATTTATTTTTATTGTTTTTTGACAGAGAGAGTGAGAGAGAGACAGAGAGAAGGGGGAGGGCCCAGAGCAGTCCACAGTTGACAGCATTAGTTTTTTCCATATAGTTTCACTCTACAGGTAAGCGCGGGGCTGCACAGAGCAGAAACTGGGCCAGGAGCCTCCCGCATAGGCCCCACCAAGAACTGAACTGGGGGCACACCCCAGGTCAGCATATGGGTCCGCGGGAGCCAGGATTCGATCCTTGGTCTCTGGGGCTGCAAAGCGAGCGCTTAACCCTCTGAGCCATCCCAGCTTCCCCATGCTTGGACATTTTTTAATTTTTCTTTAAGGTATTTTCAAGAGGTGTATTTGTGTATTGTTACATATAATTACATGTACACACATAGAAAAAGTGTGTGAATTTCTTTAAGGTAAAAAATTAAAATGAGAAAAGATAGTTACTGTTATGTATTATTGATATATTGACACACAGGTTTGAGTTGGAATATCTCTTCATGCATTTCTGAATCAGGGTCTGAGTTATCAATATACTCACAGATTTACTGATATACAAATGGGCCATCTCTACCTCCTGGCCAACAAGTCTACATGTGTCTAGACATTTACATATACACACAAAGTCAAAGTCATATCTTATAACCATGGCATGACTGAAATTTGAGTGATGGGGGGAAGGGGAGTGCAGCTTATATGGATATAGTAGGAGCTGGTCTCCCTATAATAGAACATTTACCATAGTCTTCATAGTCTCTTTTTATTTTCAACTTCTGCACCATGGCAGAACAAATAGAATTAGAACTTTTGTCTTATATACTACAAAGCTAGTTCAGTGTTCTTAGGATAGTTCTATTACATGTCTGAGAGTTAGATCCCCTCCATTCACCAGGACTTTAGGACATTCCTTCAAGTCATTGGCATGAAGAAGCAGCTATATTAAAAACAGACTTAATACATCCAGAAGTAGTATTTTCTCTTAAAGCTATCACTCTGTAGCACTATCTACCTTTTTCAACAATTCAGTTAAAATATAAATTTCTAGAATTCCACTTTAAGACTTGCTTGTAGGGCAAGTTCACAGGTTGCATAATAAAATGAATATCATGTCTGCACATTTATTTCTCATTTTGATCAAAGATGAATACCCAACTTAATAACCATGCTTATTTATCCAAATCTTGATTCTAAATAATTTTTGCCTGTTTTTATAAATCATTTTATCAGAGATGCCAGGATAGCTCAACAGGTTGAGCACTTGCCTTGCAAGTGTGAGGTTCAGGGATCAAATCCAAGCCTTGGACCATGCAAACCCATATGCTGAATTGTAGCCCAATTGGTAACTGCCAAGATGGCAGCAACAGTTTTTGCCTCCTATGTGGGAGGCCTCCAGTTCATTTCCTGCCCCATATGGCCACATATGCACCTGTGTGAAATGAAACTATGTCACAACTAATGATGTATAGTTATGTTCTGGGCCTTCTTTCCTCTCTCTTTCTCCTCTCTCTCACTTTCTCTCAAAACAATAAAAATAAATCTTTAAAAAATCATTTTGTCATTAAGAGGATGAAAATTAGGTACCACTGAGGACTATCAAAGAAGTATGTAGATCATAAATCACAAAGTTATTTTCATTTTCCTGGTATCATAATTCCTGTATTCACCTCTTCCTTCCTGTTTCTACTGTTAACTCAAGCCCAGACCCTATCTACCTCTGCTTGCAATGCAATTTGTGTCTCTAGGCCTCCTTTTCTATTCAACATCCCACCAAATTTCAATCTATATGGTTTCTAAATGCAAAATCAATCTTTCTAAAGCACCATTCTAATCACGTCACTTCCCTGAGCTGGGCGTTCAGGATCTTCCTCTTCTTTACAACATCAAACTCAGACTTTTCATTCTGGCTTTTAAGATCCTGAATTATCTAACCTCACTTGCTGTATTGCAAACAGAAGATTGTATTATAAAAGACTATCAAACACAGCCTAGTGTTTCAAATGGGGCTTGTAGTTGTTAAGTTTCATACACAGTACTCCTATCATATTTTTCTAAACTACTTTCTAGCACCTTCCATTCACCTCAATAATTACTGAATGCCACCCAGCACTGAATAAATAAAAAGAACAATTGTGGGGGGAAAAAGGAGTATGTAGGGGAATGCCAGGATAGCTCAGCGATTGAGTGCTTGACTTGCAATTGGGAGATCAGGTTTGATTCTCAACCCAAGCCCATGTGACCCCCTATGCTGAAACTGTGGCACAACTGGTAACCACCAGGATGGCTCAGGGGCAAAGGTTTTCACCTACCATGCAGTTTGGTTCTCACTTGCATGGTCTCACATCCACCTGTGTGGAATAAAACTATGTCACAACTAATAATGTACAACTATGAAGGCTACTCTGGGCTCGCTCACTCTCTCTCTCTCTCTCTCTCTCTCTCTCTCTCTCTCTCTCTCTCTTACCTTCTCTAAATAATAAAAAAAAAATCTCTAAAAACAAGTATGTAGCAATCTCTAAAGGAGATCTCAAAAATGAATTCCCAAACTACTGTGCAAATTACTGAACTGTCATTGTGGATGGAAGTAACTTATATTTATTTGATATAAATACCTTATGATTGATTAATAAGTGGAATAATTCATATTTACATACCTCATAAATAAGATACACATATAATATCCATGTAACATAATCCCTTGTACATAACACTCAATAAATATAATTTTTCAATAATTGTTCATAAAGACAAGATCAGTATTATTGATTTTTCCTTTAACCTCAGGCTCTAATATGGCACTGTTATTGATCCTATCTTTATTAAAATTTTTGATATTTTGTTAATCATGGATTTATGTGTTTTAATTTTAATTTTTAAAAGTATTGCATTAAAATGTTATTTATCTTCATTATTAAGTTGTTTTTATTTGTTTTTATTTTTTATTTTGTTTTTTTGTCATCCTCTTAAAATTTGTGCCTGAAGCAAATCCCTCAATTTCTTCAACCTAATCTCAGCCCTGCTTCGTTGAACCCACCAGTTGAGGAAGATGAGAGATACATGAAACAGAATCTTCCATGCAAAGCCTGGCCTATATCAGTCACCACAAACCAACCAGAAAAGCATTGAGATAAATGCTTATGGCTATGTCACTGAATTGTGAACTAGCTTGTCATGCAGAAAGAGTTAACTGATATAGCAATGACAACTGTAGGTTGGACTGCTTTTCAAGTATTTAGAGCTAGTGAACTCTAAGAGTTATGAGTATGTTATTCAATATGATTATGTTATTTTCTGCTTTTCTGGAAAAATAAATTTAAGGTTATAGTATTATAGATTGCATTATATTTTTTGTTTTGTTTTTGACAGAGACAGAAAGAAGAGGGAGGGACCTGAGCAGTCTCCAGAGTTGTACATCATCAGTTTTCTACATGGTTTTGTTCCACACAGGTGGGTAGGGGCCACACAGGACAAGAGCTGGGCTGGGGGCCTCCTGCATGGGGGGTACATTCCCTCAAGCCAGGGGCCTAACCAGGGGGGCTGGGGTAGGCAAGAACCAAACTGGGGGCCTCCTGCATGGGAAGCACACACCAGTTCAGCATATGTGTGCACGTGGGCTGGGGCTGGGATTCAATCCTTGGTCCCAGGGATGCAAAGCAAGCTGTTAATCTGCTGAGCCATCCCAGCTTCCCCTATATTGTATTACGGATCTCTAATAGTCAATGCTCCTCCATTTGAAAGGATAATATTTCCTCATCCTATTGATATCAGACTTGGCCATATGATTTGTTTTGGTCAATAAAATATAAGCCAAAATGAAATAGCTGAGATTTTAAGAGCCATTGAGTGGCTTCATAATCACTCCTTCCCTCTTGATTTCAGAAGACCAGCATATCCCCAATGGAGGCTCTCCTTCAGCCTGGTCCCAGATGATAAAGATTGGAGCAGAGCTAAGGCCCAGCCTGTGATAGGCATGTAGTGCGAACAACACATATACCTTGTTGCTGTGAGCCTTGAAGATCTAGAAGCTTGTTGCCACAGAATAACTTACTGAAAGCCAATTAAACCATAGGATTGACTTTTGGGAAGGAGAAGATAAACTTACCATCATTTGAAGATGATATGACTGTGTGCTTGGAAAACTCCAACAAGGAAGAAAATCAATCAGATAGTGGGATAAAAAATTATTATGTAGATATCAATAGTTATCATATATACAAATAACAAGCTCTTGAAGCTATAATTAAAGATTTCATTAACAATATGGCATCAACAAAGATAAAATACCTTGGAATAAAGTTAAGAGAAATATGGAATACCTAAATGAAAATTTTAAAGTACTACTGAGGTATTAAATAAAAATCATAACAATAATAATAAACACATGAGACAACAAAACAAGTTCTTGGATAGGAACAGTCCACATCATTTAAAAAGCAGTCCTCCTTAAGTTATTTTATAAATGCAATGCAATGCCTAGGACAAATAACAACAGGTTTTGTTGGAGGAAGAGGTTGAAGATGGAGATAAGAAATAGTCTAATCTTAACATATAAATGGACAAACAAGAATAGCCAGAAGGGATAAAAGAAAAGAGCGATAAGAGCAGACTAGTCTTGCAAATATTATAATAAAATGTCCCTTAATTAAAACTGTGCAATACTAGTACAAAAATGCAGACAGACAATTGGAAAGAATAACTTTAGAGGTAGGCTCAGATACACATGAGGATTTGAGCATGTGATAAAGGAGGCATCTCAAATCAATAAAAATAGTAATAACTAAATAAATATGTGGGGAAAAAAATAAGTTGAATCCATTCTGTATCTGGATATATCCCAACCAGATCAAGGATTTAAATGTAAAAAGAAAAATGTAAACATTACTATGAAAAATAAGAAATTATTTAAAAGCTTGGAGGGAGGAAGGCTTTCTGGATTCAAAATCCAGAGCCATTAAAAGATAGAAAAACTTGACTACAATGGGAAAAGAAATAGAAAGAAATCTTCTGTAGTGAAGAAAAAATATACTTTAAGCCAACTGAAAAGACAAATGACAAACCCAGAAAAAAATATATATTGCAGGGCTTATCCCTCTAATCAACACTGAACTCCCACAAATCAATAAAGACCAACAACACAACTGAAAAATAAGCTGAGGAAATGAACACAGTTCATATAAAAAGTATTACAAATGGTCCTTAAACAGAAAAGCTGTTCACAGTAAGAAAAATATAGATTTCTTAGTAAGAAAAATACACATTTAAACTACACCAAAATATAACTTTTCAGCTAGAAGTTAAAAATTCAAAAATTTGATAACACAAACTATTGGCAAAGGTGTAGGAAAGAGGCACTCTTACACATTTCTGGTTGGAGGGTAAATTAATACAATCACTGGGTGATAAATTTGGCCATTTCTATCAAATTCCAAATGCATATACAAATTGGATTGCAATCCTACTTCTGAGAATTTATGTCTGCAACATATTTACACTATTTGTGAAATGACTATGTTCAAGTCTATTTATTGCAATATAATTTGTAATATCCAAACATTGGAAACAGATTAACTGTCCATTAACAGAAGACTAGTTAAGTAAATCATGGTACACTCATTCAGTAGAATACTACACAGTTATATAAATGAATTATGATGATAAAAAAAGACTCTGTATTCTGACATAGAAAAATACTCACTGAATTTAAAAAGCAAGCTGTGGAACAGCATAGAATAACATAGGAAAAGTAAGTAAATTCATATTTGCTTATAAATGCATATACAAACTCCAGAAAGATCTTCAAGAAACAAATAAGAATAAATATCTACCTGGCTTGGGTAAGGAAGGAAGAAGATGGGCAGAAGGGTCAATCCTCTGCATTGGAGGACAGAAGGAAGACCTTGCACTCTAAATCTTTTAATATTTTTGAATTTTTGAACTCTGTGAATCTATTTCATATTCAAAAACTTAAGACAACAACAAAAACCTCAAACTAGTTTGTTGTGGGTAACTTAAAGCTAAAGGGCAGTGGTCTAATTATATGGTCTCCCATAAAGCCTGTCCTTGATGGATACTTGTGTTATAATCAGTAGTCCATGGAAAGCTATCATTCTTCACCATTAGTCTGCTTTGAATAGTACTATCTTATTTCTCCATATAAAATATTCCTTTCCATCTAAGAAATAAAGTAGCTTATCTAAGCACTTCAATAATTTCACCATTAAGAAGAGTACTTCTGTTACTATTTTTCTAAGTACTTTTAAAAAGCTGAAAACTCCAATTGAACAGGCTGCTCATTATAAGATGAAATGTAATTTATACATTGATTGAAATAGCTTGATGAGGTCCTTAATACCCTTTGCTTTGAATGGGGAGCTTTAGTATGCAGAAGGATAAAGCCCACTTGAAATGATAATGCAGTGCTCAGAATAGTACTATCAGTTGAATCATTCATTAATAAGGCATATTTGCTTCATTATACTGGGCTGCCTGTCATTTTCCAAAACAGCAGTAATAGGATACTATAAGTCAGAGAGCATCCTAGAAGAGCCAATGAGATCAAATATTGAAGATATCAGGTTTTCTGCAAGAAATGTATCTACCTGGACAGAATTAAAGGGGAGGCCAAGGGACAAATAAAGGGGAAGAGACAGGACAGTCTAATGGAAGAAATATCCTATGGAGTGAAGACTTGCATTTTCCCATTAACTAGCTCATCATTTAATCTGCCTGGGCATCAGTTTCCTGCTTTGTAAAATGTGGATAATAATAACTTATCTGCTATGATAGACTCTATTATGTACTCACCAAACACATTTCCTTTTACTTTTGGGCACAGGATTAAACTACATTTCCCAGGTACACCAGGCAGTTAGGTGGAATCACATGACTGAGTACTGGACAATACAATATGGGTGGAAGTGATATACTTCATTGTCAGGCCTAATCCCTAAAACCTACTTTGGGATCCTCTATGTACTCTCTCTTCTCTCTCTTCCTTGTCTGCTGGCTGGGTTTAGAAGATCCAATGGAGGAATCTGAGGTCTTGGAAAGTGGAGTGCCTCTAGCTCTCTACTGTTCAATATGGTAGCACTTGAAATGTGGCTAGTCCATGTTGAGCTGTATTTTAAGTGAAAAAATGCACCCAGATTTTGAAGACTTAATATGAAGAAAATAATTTTTAAAAGCTTATTAATAATAACTTTTACATTGATTGCATGTTGAAATGATAATATTATGAAAAATTGGGTTAAATAAAATATATTAGTAAAATTTATTTACCTGTTTAACTTTTTATGTGGCTACTAAAATATTTAAAATCACATATATGAGTATGATTCATCTTCATGGCTCATATTAGATTTTTATTGAATGGGGCTGCTTGAGGTGGAAGGAGCTTTAATCTCTGAATGACTGCATAGGGCAAAGCTGCTCTGCTACAGTGCTGTGCCATCACCATCCCAAAGCGCACTTGCAAAGGGAAACTGCAAAGCTTGATCCTTGTTCTTGCAGGAGTTTATTTTAAAGTCCCCTATATGTGCACCTGCCCCAGATGAGATCAAAAAAAGGAGATTTACAAAGCTAGCCTCAGCAAATTTAAGAAGATCGAAATTGTACCAAGTGTATTCTCTGATCACAAAGCTTTGAAATTGGAGATCAACTACAAAAAGAAAGCAGGAAAAACCACATATACATGGAGATTAAACAACATGTTATTAAAAAATGACTGGATCAAAGAAGAAATAAAATAAGAGATTAAAAAATATATAGGAACAAATGACAGTGAAAACACAACATACCAAAATTACTGGGATGCAGCAAAAGCAGTAATAAGAGGGAAATTTATATCACTACAGGCCTTTCTCAAGAAACAAGAAAAATTACAAGTAAACAACATAATATCACATCTTCAAGAACTAGAAAAAGAAGAACAAAAAAACACCCAAAGCCAGCAGAAGGAAGGAAATAATAAAAATTAAAGCAGAACTAAATGAAATAGAGAATAAAATAACAATAGAAAATTTAATACAACAAAGAGCTGGTTCTTTGAAAAAATTAATAAAATTGAAAAAACCCTGGCTAGACTCACCAAGGGAAAAAGAGAAAACACACAAATAATCCAAATTAGAAATGAAAGAGAAAAAATTACAACAGATACCACAGAGATACAAAGGATCATACAAAAATACTATGAAGGACTATGTGCCATCAAATTTTGCAACCTAGAAGAAATGGACAAGTTTTTAGAAACATATAGTCTACCTAGACTGAATCAAGAAGAGCTGGATAACCTAAACAACCCAATCAACAGTAAGGAAATTGAAACAATCATTCAAAACCTTCCCAAAAGCAAAAGTCCAGGCCCAGATGGTCTCACTAACGAGTTTTACCAGTCATTCAAAGAGGAACTAACATCTATCCTTCTCAAACTTTTCAAAAAAATTGAAGAAGAGGCAACACTTCCAAACTCATTCTATGAGGCCAACATTACTCTAATACCAAAGCCTGGCAAAGACATCACAGAAAAAGAAAACTATGGACCAATATCTCTGATGAACACTGATGCAAAAATCTTAAACAAAATACTAGCAAATAGAATACAACAATGCATTAAAAATATTATACATCACAATCAAGTAGGATTCATCCCAGGGGCACAAGGACGGTTCAACACACTCAAATCGATCAATGTGATACACCACATAAACAAAATCAAAGATAAAAACCATATGATTGTATCAATTGATGCAGAAAAAGCATTTGACAAGATACAACATCCATTTATAATCAAAACACTTAATAAAATGGGTATAGAAGGAAAATATCTCAACATAATAAAGGCCATATATGACAAACCCTCAGTGAATGTCATACTAAATGGAGAAAAACTGAAACCTTTTCTTCTAAAATCAGGATCGAGACAGGGATGTTCCCTGTCACCACTGCTATTCAACATAGTGCTGGAAGTTCTGGCCAGAGCCATTAGGCAGGAAAAAAGAAATAAAAGGCATTCAAATTGGAAATGAAGAAGTTAAACTGTCACTTTTTGCAGACGATATGATCCTTTATATAGAAAATCCCAGACTCCAACAGAAAACTGTTAGAAATAATAAATGAATACAGTAAAGTTGCAGGACACAAAATCAATATACAAAAATCCACAGCTTTTTTTTATATACAAACAATGAAATTTCAGAAAAAGAAATCAGAAAAATTATACCGTTTGCAATCAAAACAAAAATAAAATACTTAGGAATAAACTTAACAAAGAACGTGAAGGACTTATACATGGAAAACTATAAAACACTATTAAAAGAAATTGAAGAAGATACAAAGAAATGGAAGGATATTCCATGTTCATGAATTGGAAGAATCAACGTAGTTAAAATGGCCGTATTACCCAAAGCAATATACAGATTTAATGCAATTCCCATCAAAGTCCCACAGACATTCTTTCAAGAAATAGATTTTTAAAATTATCAGATTCATATGGAACCACAAAAGGCCCCAAATTGCCAAAGCAATCCTCCGAAAATAAATAAATAAATAAGGCTGGAGGCGTCACACTCCCTGACTTCAGTCTATACTACAAAGTGTCAATAATTAAATAGCTTAGTATTGGCAGAAAAAACAAACATACAGAGATATGGAACAGAATTGAAAACCCAGAAATAAACCCACAAATATACAGAAAGATAATCTTTGACAAAGGAGCTAAAAATATAAAATGGGGAAAAGAAAGCCTCTTCAGTAAATGGTGCTGGGAAAATTGAAAAACCACATGCAAAAGAATGAATCTGGACTGTGAACTGTTACCATATACCAAAATTAACTCAAAGTGGATTAAGGACCTCCACCTAAGATTCGAAACTATAAAGTGCATAGAAGAAGGCATCGGCACTAAACTTATAGACCTTGGGCTCAGATAGAACTTCATGAACTTGACCCCAAAGGCAAGGGAAGTAAAAGCAAAAATAAATGAATGGGACTATATCAAACTAAAAAGCTTCTACACAGCAAAGGACACCATCAACAAAGTAAAAAGGAAACCAACCAAATGGGAGAAAATATTTGCAAACAATGCCCCTGATAAGGAGCTAATATCTAAAATATATGAAGAACTCATACAACTCAACAACAAAAAACAAACGATCCAATTAAAAAATGGGCAGAAGACCTAAACAGGCACTTCTCTCATGAAGACATACAAACAGCCAACAGATACATGAAAAAATGCTCAACATCACTAGCAATTAGGGAAATGCAAATTAAAACCACAATGAGATACCACTTCACACCTGTTAAAATGGCTATAATCAACAAGACAAGGAAAAACAAGTGCTGGAAAGGCTGTGGACAAAAAGGAACCCTCATACACTGCTGGTGGGAATGTAAATTGGTACAACCACTGTGGAAGGCAGTGTGGAGATTCCTCAAAAAACTAGGAATGAAATTGCCATATGACCCAGCAATCCCTCTCCTGGGCATCTACCCAAAAAACCTGAAAACCTTAATCTGCAAAGATACATGTACCCCAATGTTCATCACAGCACTGTTCAGTGGCCAAGTCATGGAATCAACCAAAGTGTCCTCTGATAGATGACTGGATAAAGAAGTTGTGGTACAATTATACAATGGAATACTACTCAGCAATAAGAAAAGATGAAATACAACAATTTGTGACAACATGGACGGACCTTGAAATCATCTTATTAAGCGAAATAACTCAGAATGAAAGAATCAAGAAACATATGACCTCACTTATAGGTGGAATATAAAACTGAAAGGAACAAAGAAACAAAGACTTATGGGCATAGTTAATACTTTAGTGGTTACCTGAGGGTAAGAGGGGAGGTGGGTGGGAGAGATGGGCGTGGTGGGGGGGAGTAGGGAGGGGGAGTCAAACACACGGTGGTGGAAAATGAGCTGATTCTGGGTGGTGAGCACATAATACAATGTATAGACAATGTAATGTAGAATTGTACACCTGGAAACAATGTAATTGATATCAATTAATGTCACCCCAATAAATTTAACAAAAAAGAAAAAAAGATTTGTTCACACCAAGGGTAAAGGGGATGAAGGAAGATTATATTATGACATGATGTTGGCTTATGACCATTATACCTTTGAATTCCAAAAACATTTGGCAAAACTGGCAGAGAAAAGGACAAACTGGAGGATATAGAGACATATAGCCACAGGCAGTGATTAGCACTAAAGTATAGAATTGCTCAGTTCTATCTGCTCATTTGAATCTTCACCATTCTAACTAGTACTTGCAGCCACACTGACAACACCATACCAATCCTGGGTGGATACTTTAAACTGAAGCAATTTAAACAATAGGCACCTGTGCATTCTGGATGGTGAGCGTGCGCTCCTTCCAACCAGGAATGTGGGAGGAGTATGTTCAGTGTCACACAGTATGCTAAGTTTTAGTGCAGGAAAAGGCAATTAGTTGACTATATTATTTTCTTTCTTTGTATTAAGAATTGTTCAGACACACTGCAATATTCCTTTTCATATAATAACAATAAATAATCTTATCAAATAAATACTTTGTAGGAAGCTGCCAAATGATTGGTCCATAGAATTTACAGGATCTAGAACACCCCAGCAGAAATAACACACCTTTTTTCTGAGCTGGTAAACTATACCAAATCTTTTATTACAAAATCATGAACATGTAATTCTCTAACATAACAATATCACACTCCAGCACACTAAATGACATTTTAGGTGAAATGTTCAAAATGCTATCCATCTCGTGCAAGACAGAGCAAGCCTTACGATATTATGGCGTTACTTCTGCTGGACTCTGTAGGTGGGTGCCCACTTCACAAAGCTCATTCAAGTCTTTTGTAAGTAAGATCATTACTAAGAATAATCTGTTTATGCTTCCCATTGATAATTCCATGTTTCAAGCTAATAAAACATGTTTGTGAGTTTTCCCTCCCTCTATTTCTCATCTCCTTTTTCTTGAAAGTTAAGATCTTGTCTAAGTGGGTCAATCATAAAAGTACTAAAGAAAAGAAGCAAACTCTGAGTCTTGGACATATCAATTACAGTTAAACTTTTATAGATAACAGATAGATACAGATATTTTGTTCAGATCACATAACTACAAATTTTATTGGGAAGCTTTAATATTTATCAGGTATATATGTACTTAATAAGTTCTACTTTAATAATGGATGCTTGGTATAAATGAGAATTAATCAACTGCAATTATGGGATTTTTTAAAGTATAATCCAAGTTCTATTCTAAGCATCAATATTAATGGTTTGTATTATCTAACTTATTTATTGTATCTTCTGAATAGGTCAAATACATAAAGACCTAACTATGTAAGACCAAAATCAAACATCATCTAAAAACTAAAGCAAGGGGTAGCTTTCCTAATTATATATATAATGACAGCCCCTCAATAACAAACAAACAACCTGATTAAAAAATGAGCAGAGGATCTGAATATACATTTCTCCAATGAAGATATACAGATGACCAATTGGAACCAAAACAGTTGTTCAACATCAGGAATTACTCTGCATTAGAGAAATGCAAATCAAAACCACAATAAGATGCCTGTTAAAATGGCTTTGTAAAAACAAACAAAGAAACAAACAAACAAGAAATAACAACTGTTGGGGAAGCTGAGAGGGCTCTGTGGGTTAGGAGCTCACTTTGCAGCCCCAGGGACCAAAGATCAAATCCCGGCCCCAGCCCTTGCGGACCCATATGCTGAACTGGGGAGTGCCCCCAGTTCAGTTCTCACCGGGGCAAGACCCCAGCCCAGTTCCTGCCCTGTGCAGCCCCACTGCCACCTGTGGAATAAAACTATGTGGAAAACCCAATGATGTGCAACTATGGAGACTGTTCTGGGCCCTCCCCCTTCTCTCTGTCTCTGACTCTGTATCTATCTCTCTCTCTCTGTCAAAAACAATAAATAAATCTTTAAAAAAAAAAAGAAATAACAACTGCTGAAAAGGATGTAGATAATAAAGAACCCTCATACACTATAGGTACAGCCACAGTGGAAAACAATATAAAGTTGCCTCAGAAAATTAATGATCATATGACCAGGTTATTCTGGGTATGCATTAGAAGAACACAAGAATACTAATTCAAAAAGATATATACACCACTATACTCATTGCAGCATTATTCAAAATTGCCAAGATATAAAAACAACCTAAGAGGGGAGGTGGGAGTGGGCACCAGATATGTGGTGATGGAAAGAGAGCTGATTCTGAGTGGTGGGCACATAATGTAATGCATAGATGATGTGGGTTGGGACTGTGCACCTGGAAACTATACTGCCAAGCAATGTCACCCCAATAAATAAAAATAAATTTTTTGTTTATATATATATAAAACCTAGGAGTCCATCAAAAGATAGACTGATAAAGATGTTAATTCACATGCACATACACACAGTGGAATATTGCTCAGCCATAAAAAAGAATAAAATCTTGCCATTTTCAACAACACAGATGGAACTTAAAGGTATTATGCTTAGTAAAATAAGTCCAACAGAAGATGACAAAAATACTGTATGATTTCACTCATATGTGAAATCTAAAAGAAGCAAAACAAACAAAATAAAATAAAACAAACTCATGTACACAAAGAACAGACTAGAGGTACCAGAGGGGAAGAGGGTTGGAGGGTAGACAAAATGGGTGAATGGAGTCAACTGTATGATAATGGATAGTAAATAAATTTATAATGGTGATCACTTTGTAGTGTACATACAGATGTGGAATTATAATGCTCTATACATGAAAATTATACTTAAAAGAATTTTAAATTAGGTATATGAAACCATACTAGATATAGGATATATATATATATGGCTTGCATAGATAAAAGTTTACAAATCAAAAATTTACATCTGATATAATAATAAAGTGAACACATGTGTAACCACCACTTTGATGGAGAAACTGAACATTGCTGACAACAGAGATGTTTCCCACATGCCCTTTTGCCTAGAGGTGTCCAAGTCTCTTACTTTATGGCAATAACTTCTGGCTTCCTTTTTTTTTTTTTTAATCATTTTACTTCCTTAATATACCTGCTTAAATAAAATAGTTTAGCTTTCCTTGTTTCTGATGTTTATATAAATAGAATTGGACAGTATTTGTTTTTCTGCCTTGCTTCTTTAACCTAACAATATGAATGAAAGATTCTTTTATATCCTTTGTGTTTTCTATCATGAAAAGTGCTTTAATATACATAAGAGTATATAACTTATATGAGTACATAAAGTATAAATAATAAAATGAACACTCATGTAACCCATCATCCAGCTCTAGAAATTTCCCTTACTTCTAAACTGGGTTTCCAAACTGTTCCTAACAGTTTCCAAACTATTTGACAAGAAAAGGAAAAGTGAGGGAAGATGTATAGAACTATTTAACTACCAAACTATTTAACTATTTAACTATTATTGACTTGGTAGTTCAGATCCTCTAAATATCTTTGCCAATAATGCAACCTCCTAACCCCCAAACCCAGCCCCTGGTCTAGATAGTGATTAAAGCTAATTTATTCCCTTGGCCAAGGTGCTGAGTTTACACTATATAGAAAGGAACAGAGGCATATAAATCCCACCTAAACCTGAGGTGCTGTAAGCTGCTGCTCTCTGAACTCTATTCTCAGTATGCAGAGGGCTCTGCATACAAAATTATTTGTTGCTCTAATTTTGGTTCTATTGGCACATTATGACAGCTTGTTCCCAATCCCTGAAGATGCCTTGGAGTGTCTTCAAGCAATAGTCACTTCCTTTGGGTAATATTCAGCTCATGACAAGACTGAACAAAAGCTTCAATTTCTGGCACAAAGACAAATATTCATTCATTCGTTCAACAAGTATTTATTGAGCTCCAAGAATATAAGGAACTCCACTAGGTCTTATACATTACAGGAAGCATGGTTAACAGAGTGAGAACTCTAGTAAAACTCCAGACATGTATAAAAAAAACTAGTCATTAAAGACACACTGATTACAAGGAAATGGTAAAAACTCTCTGAAAGAATGAAACAGGGTTTATATTATAAAGTAGTTACTACCTTTTTGGAAATCAGTGAATTAATTTATTTGGGGTTCTTATATCCTGACAGGTACTGGGAGGCCAGAGGGTACCCTTTTAAACCCCACTTCTCACACACCCCTGCACCTCATCCTAGGTGTGACAGAACCTCAACAGGCTTTAGTAGCTTCTTCAGGGTGGGAACAAGCTAATGTTGTTCATCTTTGAATTCCCAATTCAATCGAGTCTGTAAATATGGGTGCGGTTCTTATGACTTTTTTGAGAAATGGGATTCCATTTTAATAACTTTTAAAGGTGGTGGGTTTTTCTAAAGCACATCTTTAGGTTTTATTCATATGTACACAGTGTATTAAGACTGAAGAGGATCCTCGGATCTTTTCTTGATAACAAAGTATTTAACTGAAGCTCTGTTCACAAGGCAATAACTTCGTCTCCTTTCCACTGGGGGAGACCCTAACCGCGTGTGTGCCGTAAAGTGTGGGGTGACGTGGAGTTTCAGAATTGAACTCCATGCCTGTAAGTGCTCCCTGAATACTTGCTGTGTATATGACACCTGTATAATAAAAAGTATTCTCTATGGAAAAAAAAAAAAAGAAAAAAGATGGCTGGCAAATATGAGTCTCAATAAATCACTAGAAAATCCATGAGCAAATATTTGCTACTTGAAATTTCAACAAAAATAAAAGCTTAGAAATAAGTTTCCTTAGAGAATTTTCCCTTAATTTAAAAAAGTTATGTCTTAAGATGTTTATTTGTATGTTAACTTGGTTATTGAATAGCTCTAGGGATTCTAAATAGATAGATTCTTAAAGAAAAGAAAAAATATCTGCAAAAGGTGGAGCATTATAGGCATGACTGTGCATCTAACTCAGGAATCATCAGTTGTTATATATTCAGGATAGATATTCTGGCAGCATGCAGCAGTGAGACCACACCTACTGGTTATAGCTGGCATCCATTCTGATTGGCCTGTGCTCATTTGATGCTTCATGTTAAATATATGAATATCATGTATTATGTAGAAGGATACTTACTATAAAATGACAATTACATAACAATGGTGGAAGGATGGCTACAGAAATCCTGCCATTGTGAAAATGGCATTGTAGAAGGAAATCTAAAAACTATTAGTGAATTATACTTATATTTTAATTAATAAAACATATTAAATAGTTATAGTTTATTTTTGTATAAACAAACACCTTAGATAGAAACTTCCTAAAAAAGAAAATCCTTTAAAAGAAAGCTGAGTGACTATACTAATATCAGAAGTGTAAATTTCATGGGGAAGCCAGGATGGCTCAGTGGGTTAAGAGCTCACTTTGTAGCCCCGGGGACCGAGGATCGAATCCCGGTCCCAGCCCATGCGGACCCATATGCTGAACTGGGGAGTGCCCCCTGTTCAGTTCTCACTGGGGTGAGACCCCGGCCCAGTTCCTGCCCTGTGCAGCCCCGCGCCCACCTGTGGAATGAAACTCTGTGGAAAAACCAATGATGTGCTACTATGGAGACTGCTCTGGGCCCTCCCCCTTCTCTCTGTCTCTGTATCTCTCTCTCTCTGTCAAAAACAATAAAAATAAATCTTAAAAAAAAAAGAAGTGTAAATTTCAGAACAAAGAATATTATGAGAATAAAAAGCATCATTTCATAATGATAAAAGGATAAATTCATCAGGGGATATAATCCTAAATATCAATGCATTTAATAAGGGAGTTTTAAAATACATAAAGAAAAAGCTGATAGAACTGCAAGGACAAATAGGCAAATTCAAAACTATAATTGAATATTTTAATATCCCTTTGTCAATAATTGATAGAACAAATAGACATAAAATCAGTAACAATACATAAAGAGAGAAATTTTGAACACTAGTAACAAAATTGAGCTAATCGATGTTTTAGAACTCTCTCATAAACAACAGCAGAATACATATTCTTTTCCAGTGCTTATGGAACATTTACCAGGATAGATCTTAATCATAATACAAGTCTCAATAATATTTAAAAATATTAAATCATAAAAAGTATGCTCTTTGGCTACAATGAAATTAAATAAGAATAATAAAACAAAAAGACCTCTGGAAAATCCCCAATATTTGGAAAATAAATAATACACTAATAAGTAACTCATGAATCAAAGAAGAAATCAAAAGGTAAAATAGAAAGTATTTTAAATAAATAAAAATAAAATAAATATATAAGAAGAAAATCTGTGGCTGCTATAGCAGTACTTAAGAGAAAATATATGTAGCACTAAACTAGGGTGACCAGACGTCCCGCTTTTGGCAGGACAGTCCCGATTTTTAACAATTTGTCCCGCGTCCTGCGGCGTTTTAAAAAAGTCCTGATTTTTGGAAAGAACGCACGACAAGCTAGGGAACGGTGGGAGATAGACCAAATTTTTAATCAAGAACCCCCTCCCCCCGCCCCGGTCAATGGTATCCCGCTTTACCAATGTTAAAATCTGGTCACCTTACTATAAACACTTCTATAAAAATTGAAGAAAAGTCTCAAATCAATAACCTCAGATTCCACCATAGGAAATTAGAAAAAGAAGAGCACTAAGGTAGTACACACAGAGAAATCCTAAAACTATAATATACATTTGATCATTGATAAGCTATCCAGAGACGAACCTTCTCAAAGACATCCCAGCTCATGCTAAATATCAACTCTTAGCTATTCAGCCCACAGTCACTGCATCTGATAAATACTGCAGGAAGCACTTGGCAGAAACATTAGGTTCTTTTTAAAAGACTAAAGTTAAGAATTGAAAGAAGGACGTAACACATACAAACTGGACTTATAGAAAGTAACCCTTGATGATCATGTTTTTAATAAGTTATCTCTCATGCTTTATGAGAATATTTGACTCTTGCTATGATTGTTAGGGGTTTAAAACTAAGGTTTCATTAAATTAGTTAATGTTCATTAAGCAATTAAAAGGAGCCACACAAAACTGCCATTTTTATAGGTCCAAAATTGTCAAATATTGGCAATTTCATATTGTTCAAGCTAATAATTATGGAGACTGCAATAGATATAAATATTAGAAAAGCGATAATATTGAAGCTTTTTAGGTTTATTAAATTGGCATAAATGTACAAAAAATAGAATAATATTCTTTTCAACTTTCATTTTTTTATTTGTTAAGTCTCAGACCATTACCTTTTTCTACAGAAAATCTTTCCCCACCAAAGGCACCATTTAATATCCAATATATCCAATAGGTCACTCCCACACAGACGTCCTTCTAGGGATACCCAAAAGGCTTCATGTGATTGTGTATATATATACATATTTTCCTTGGTAATAAAAAAGACAGTTTTTGCTCCTAAGAAATTTATCCAAGGTTATGCAACATTAGTGATTTTCAGTTTAAGAAGCTGATATACAAAGAACCATCAAAGCATAATTTAAGTTGTGACTTCTTATCTGTTTTAGATACAAATTACTTAAAAGTGATCAGCTTTCAAAGTATGTGTCAAATCATTTCAATTACAAAACCCAGTTTGCATATGTTGCAGAAATATGTCTGTCATATGATACGAGGTATATGTATAAATTTGAATAAATGCTGGATTAAATAACACACTCAGGAGGAAGTTCCAAAACATCATTTACAGCATTTACATACTTATTTTATGTGTCAGACACTTGGAAGCCAAAATTAAATTTGACACTTTATAATGTAGGTCAACACTAAAAAATAAGCAATAATAAGAAAAGCAATAACACTAGCAGCATTTTATGATCTGGGCACAAACTAAGGCTAAATGAGGTTATTTGGAAAAAACTAATGTTGATTTTTCACCTTAGTCTATAGATAAAACTCAAACCCTATTAAGTAGTTTTAAAATATATGAACACTACACTAAGAGGCTTAACATTTTTTCTATTATTTCTCACAAACATAAATGTCTGTCTTTTGAAGCTAGAATAAGGGGAATGAAACAGAGAGGAGGAAGGTAACTTTTAAAGAGCTGTTTTACCGCATGCTAGGTAAATCACTCATGTGAACTCCATCAGTCTTCCTTATGTCCTAGAACTTTAGTGCACTGAGTAAACATGAAGACTTTCATTTGGCATAACATCACGGTAGGGAGGGAGTGAAACACAGTCCACCAATACAGGCATGCTGGGTGCAGGAGAGACACTTGAGACTGTCATGTTCAACTCTGGAACTGAACAGTTTGATGAGCTCTGTTCATCTTATAAAGAATTTCACATAAACAACATCCTACCTGAACTGAGCAGCAAGAAGAGGTCCAAAGTACTGTGGGGTCCTATACAAGCTGCCGAAATGTCATATCTCTCAGCCAAGTCATCCGCTTCTGTCAGTTACTCCACCACCAACCAACAGGTTGAAGCAGGGCACAGATAGCCCAGACCTTGTAACTCAAGTAGATTTGTTTTTATAACCAGCTGTCACTGGTTAACCAGCTTTACAAATAGCAAATATAAAACACAGCGTACACGAACACTTACGGGGTATGGGCCTGACTGCCGAGAGGCTTGTTATGAACTGTAACTATAGTAAGTTTTCAAATCCTCAGTCCCTCTGCTCCCAGACTGCTAACTGGAATTTCATTCCACATGTGCCCCTCACAATTAGCAGGGTTATTTTAGGCACTGACCTAAGTTCTCAGAGAATGTAAGCTGATGGCAAAGGGGTGTCTAATGTGTCAGTTGCTTGGTTACAATAGAAAGCTCACTTGAGAAGTTTATAATCTGTATGCAGTGCTTCCTCAACACCCCACAGCCTGGGTTTTTACTTCAGGTGAGGAGAAATACTGAAATTACACCCCTATCTTTTCATACTCACAGAGAGCATAGATCCATCATGAATAATAGTAATGCCACAGAGGCACGCAAGTGATTTGGACAGCTGTTCTGGAGAATAATTTTAAGTTCTGACTGGCAGTATCCAGTCACAAATGTACTACTGCACAAGAAGTTCCAGTAAAAGCAAACTAATTGCCCAGAATCTTATCAAGATTATTCATTCCCTTCCAGGCTCTTGTAGAGAAAGCTATAAATACAAAAATATTCTAAACATTTTTCATAATTATGAATGTTAGTTCCCCTCTACAAACTGATACATAGCTAGTAAGTAAGGCCTACTATTTCTAATAAAGTACTCCATCTACTGGCTAATATGGCCATTTTGTAGACCTGTATCTCATGGCAGAAATAACCTAAAAAGAAACAGTAGAAAGAAAGTGCATAGTGCCTCCTTACCAGTGAGTTCCTCCAGGCAGCACTGAGCACTCTGACTTCCAGAGGCAACACAGAATAAATTAAAAAACCTTTCAACTTCCTCATCAGCACCCTTGTCATGGTTTCCAATAAAGCCAGAACTCAGGGAGAGAGCTTGAATTCCCAGGAAGGGGTAGTTATAGATTAGATATAAGGAAGAACTTCCTGAGTTGGAAGAATTAGTCAAACCTCATTGTGAGAGTTCAAATAAAAGTGCTGATAAACTTGTTGGGAATGGTTAGTCATGGTCTCCCTAAAGAGAGAGCACCAAAATGGATAAAGTCTAGAAGTCTCTCCTCTTTCCTTGCCTACTGTTCTCAAACTTCTTGACAGTCAGCTCAGTGGTCACTTCCTCTGGAAGCCTCATGATTGGCCTTGGTTGGCTTAGTGTCCCTCCTCAGTGCTCCCAGGCTTTGCCAACTGTCTGGTATTATCTCCTTCCTTGCTCCCCAAACAGGGAACTTAAGCAGCAGTTTCTGTGTCAGGTTCATCTTTGCAGAGCTGGCTTAAACCAGCACCAGGCCCTTAACAGATATCAATGAATATTTGTTGACTGAATGAATTCCGGGATGTTCTATAACAATCAATGCAGCACACGTGGCCTGTTTCTAGGTTCAACAGCCACTTCTATTCTCTCGAGATACTGTTAGTTCAGGGTGACCAGCAGTTCTGAGGTGGCACAACAGGTGTCTGATAGATTCATAAAACTTAATGAATATCTGATGAAAGCACAAGCAAGTGAATAACTGCATGTCAAATCTTTAGTAAGAGTATACTTAGAGCCCATCCTCAGCTCCAATCTTAAGCCAGGCCTGTTTTAGTCAGTCACTTACAATGATAAATAAGAATACTCTTCCCAAAGCCAAGAGGTTTTCACACAGTTCCTTCCCTCTCTGACAAGCAATTACCCTTTTTCTCTAACACTCCAGGTCCCATTTACCACAAGCTGAGGTTCTTCCATTTGTGATGATAATACAAACAGGAAAGACATATCCAGCTGTCAAAGGCAACTCACAATGTGGATGAATCATGAATTATAATGGCTACAAAATGGTAGCACTTTAACCTTCAAATTCTTTAAAAATGTTTCAAGCATAAAGAAAAAGCATATTTTCTATTAGGAGTAGTGAAAGCATTTGGACCACTGGACTATCTCTGAGGTGTTTTCTTTTTTTACATCACTGTTTTTTTATCTAGAATTTAATAGCATAGCCTGTGGCAATTTTTTTTTTAAGAGAGAGAGATATAACCTCAGTTCTGTGGTCAGTTATATCCTGGCATAGAAAAAAGGAACATGTACTGCACAGAGTCCTATTTTTAATTCTCATTTAAATAGCTGTCAGCTCTTGCCAGCACAAAAGAAGAAAGATGACAAAATCAAGACAAGATTTTCTGGCCATAACCTAGGATTAACATCCGTCTTGAAAGCTATCCCTATTTGAGAATTTACATATTCCTCAAAGAATTTAAGAAACATCCAAATATAATTTTCTATAAATCTGCCACTCCTCAAAAGTTTTTAGTGTATATATATTTGTTTATAATATATATATTTATAGTATAGATATATATTAAATTATAGATAGATAAAGGTAGATATAATCTAAATAGAGTTATTTGACAAGTTAGCTATAAGAGTGAATCTTCTAATATTCCTATAAGGGAAATGTATTTAATGGCTTTCATTGTGAAGTAGGTTTATTCATTTAAACATACATTTTTTTTTGTTCAATATTCATTGTATATCAAGCTCTGTGCTCACCTTTCAGAATTTAAAAAATGAAAAGAACATAGTCCCTGTCTTAAAGAAATTTAGAGTCTAGAGAGATAGACAGAGAAATAATTACAATGTAGTTTGAGAAGAACAGTAACGGTGTCTACAGAAGATGTCATGAGACTAGGAAGGGGGCCGGGGGGCACCTAACTCAGAATTAAGAGAGAGAAGTTAATTAGAATAGATGAGCAAAGCTGAGTTCTAAAAGAGAAGCAGAGAGTCAGGCATGAGTTTTAGGAGAAAGCATTTGAGGAAGAAAAAGCATCCTGTGACATAGGGGTAATCCTTTCAGAATGTATATCAAAGTATCACGTTAAATGTCTTATGATTTTATTTGTCAATTATACATCAATAAAGCTGGGGGGGAAAGCATACTGTCAAAGACCTGAAAGCAGGAGAGAATGAGAGGCACTTTTGTTGAGGGAGCTAAAAACATCTCATTACGAGAACAGACTAGCATGCAAGGGTGGGAGTGAGCACAGAGGCAAGAGATGAAATCAGAGAATACAATAATTCCTCACACTTCAGTTCAGGCCAGCCCAGAGGAAGAGATGTCTAGGTAGGACCATTTAATCTTGAAGAGCTTTTGCAGGTCTTTAGTAGGAGAGGACTTAAATTAAAACAATTCAGTTAAATCATGATTTAGTTTTCCATTTGATTCATGAATCAGCGCTGATAAAATCAAATGTTATGTAAATATTGTATAATTGATGTTTGATGTTACTCAATATGTAGAATTTACAGCATAGATATAGGTGTTTATATATATAAGCTTCATTTTCTTTTTTTTTTAAGGCACACATAATACATTTTAAGGGAATGATTCAGAATCACAACCATCAGAGTTGGAAATCTCCTGGTTTAATTTCCTCTTATTGTAGAAGAGGAAACCAACATCAAGAAAGGTTGTCATTTTCTCCAGTCATATGCTAGAAAGGAGAAGTTCCTATTCAAGGATAGAGGTTTTTGCATATCTTATAGTACACAGTGCCTGCCTTCAGTATTTGCTGTGGGGGGAAGCGAATTATGTCTATAATATACATAATTTTATCCTATGGATTTTTAAAAATATTTATTTTATTGTTTTTGACAGAGACAGAGAGAGACAGAGACAGAGAGAAGGGGGAGGGCCCAGAGCAGTCTCCATAGTTGTATGTCATCAGTTGTCGACATTGTTTTGTTCCACACAGGTGGGTGGGGCCACGCAGGGCAGAAACTGGGCTGGGGGACTCCGGCACGAGAGGCCTGCCCTCCTTGAGCCAGGGGCTGAACCGGGGGGTGAGAACCAAACTGGGGGCCTCCCACATGGGAAGCACACCCCAGTTCAGCATGTGGGTCCACACAGGTCAGGGCTGGGATTTGATCCTCAGGTCCCCTGGGCTGCAAAGTGAGCGCTTAACCCCCTGAGCCATCCTGGCTTCCCATCCTAACGTTTTTACAAGCCATTGTTGGGTTTTAAACACAGCAGTGAAAGATTGGGTGAGATTTGTATTTTAGAAGGTTATTCCTTGTTCTGACAGGATAAAGAAAATAGAAGCCTTTTCACTAAATCAGACATAGGATGACAATATTTGGAGCTACGCAAAGGTAGTGGGAAAAGACTGAACAAATTTTAGAAACAATATGGAGATATAATAGACATGATTTCATAACCAGCTGGACATGGTGGGTAAAGAGACAGAGAAGTAAAAAAAAATAAAAAAGAAACAGAGAAGTTGAGCATGGTTAACTTCTCATTTCCTGGCATGGGTAAAACTGTGTAGCTCTATAAGAGCTATCTGGTGAAACGCACATGAGGCATTTAGGGATAAAGGAAGAGCCAACTAACCTTGAGATGAGCAGAATTAACCTGAGATCAGTGGAGTGACAGATGTCTCAGCCACCTTTACATCTCTTGAAATGCTAGCTAGCATTCTTGATGTTTGAGGTAGTTTGTGGCTCCCAGAGGTATGGACATAATTTGTAATACTATTTGCTGATAGTGCTACTATACTTTAACAGTTCTTTAGCTGTCATTTTATATCATTTCTTAATTTCCACTTCTGGTTATAGTACACTAGTTTGTGCAGAACAACCACTTCACTGAGAACAACTAGATGAACGAACAAAAAGAAATAATTTGAAAGCTTAACAGTTCTTTAACTGTCATTTTATATCATTTCTTGATTTCCACTTCTGGTTATAGTAGACTAGTTTGTGCAGAGCAACCACTTCACCAAGAACAACTAGATGAATGAACAAAAAAAATAATTTGAAAGCACTAGGGATTTGAGAGCCCTATAAAAACAGCAATGGAATTTTTCATAGAACTAGAAAATTAATTCTAAAATTTATATGAGACTATAAAAGACTGCTATTAGTCATGGCAATCCTGAGAAAGAACAAAGCTGGAGGTATCATGGTATGTAATATCAAATACTGTATTATAATAGCTATATACAGTGTGAGGAGGGTAGTAGACTTGTTGCGCTTATCACTTTGTGAGAAATGTAAATGTCTAATCACTATGTTGTTTTGTACACCTGAAACTAATAATAAAAGAATACTCAAGATTATGAAAATGTCATTTCTTCCTTAATTCATCTGTAAGTGTAGAATAATCTTAATATAAAAACAATAGCATTTTATTTGGTATAAGACATGCTAATTATAAAATTTAAGTGAAAAAAATAAATTAAAAGACAAGAAAATGCTGAAAATGTTGAATTTTTCTTTTAGTTAGGGGTAGAACAAGACTAATTAGATAACTGATGAAACATATAAAATTAACTACATAGGGAAAGCCGGGACGGCTCAGCGGGTTGAGCGCTCGCTTTGAGGCCATGAGGACCGAGGATCGAATCCCGGCTCCGGCCCAGGCAGGACCCACGTGCTGAACTGGGGAGTTCCCACAGTTCGGTTCTCTAACTGTCTCTGTCTCTGTCTCTCTCTCT
>PVKE010004529.1:39938-64357 GCA_004027555.1 Craseonycteris thonglongyai | reverse complement strand
TAATACTGTAGCATTGGCTACATACAGAATGTCCTATAAAGGCACTGTACCTTTTAGCCCATTGGATGTGCTCTAATACAGTCAATTTAGCTACTATGCATGTGTCCTGACACAGCAGCTTTGGCTACACAGAACGTTCCTGTGCTGCAACTGTATGTACCACGGTGAGCCAATCACAACAAGCAAAGGTTCAAAGGTTATAATAGACCGGCTCTCTGACTCTGGCCAATCTGAGCAGGCTTTTTACTAGAACACAGTGTAGCTTCGGGTACAGAACATGTATAATTTGCATGCATAAAAAGCCTGCTTGGATTGGCTGAGTTAGAGAGGCGGTCCGAGCAGCCTTGCAGTGATTGGTGCGGGATCGAGTTGGAAAATTCGTTTAGCGGCATAGCGAGACGTTTTTCGGGATATACTCGGCATATAAGACGACCCCCGATTTTCGGTTGACTTTTTTTTGTTTCAAAAGTCTTATACGCCGGAAAATACGGTACATTTTGTATTCAAGTTCAACTTCCATATGAACTGTTTTTATGTACATATACAGAGTGAACCAAAAGTAGGTGGACCGTAAATGATGTACGTAAAAAGTAGGCATAATTCCAAAAATTGTTTCATTGAGTTTGTCAGAGATCTAGAAAGGAGGGGAAGCTGGGATGGCTCAGCAGGTTGAATGCTCACTTTGTAGTCCCGGGGGCTGAGGATCAAATCCCGGCCCCAGTCCGTGTGGACCCATATTCTGAACCTGGGGTGTGTTCCCCATGCAGGAGGCCCCCAGTTTGGTTCTTGCCTTCCCCACCCCCTTTCAGCCCCTGGCTCAAGGGGGTGGTGCCTCCCATGTGGGAGGCCCCGGCCCAGTTCCCACCTTGTGCAGCCCCCACCCACCTCTGTGGAATGAAACCATGTCAAAAACTGATGATGTGTAGCTATGGAGACTGCTCTGGGCCCTCCCCCTTTTCTCTCTCTCTTTCAAAAAAAATAACGTAAAATTTAAAAAGATCTAGAAAGGCGTGAGTAATGAGGTGTTTTTCTCTTAATTTGTGAATCTTGATTTTGGTATCAGCATTATCCTAACATGTAGCCTACAGCTGAATAAATCCTCATTTACATGTTCCTTCTTTCCTATGCCCTCCTTTAGACCAAGGGTCTCCAAACTTTTCAGCCCGCGGGCCGCATTAACTATCAAACAGCAGTTTGGGGGCCGACTACACACTCGAGGTCCAAATAAAAAAGAATCAAAACATAGATGTTGTTTTTAATTATTTATTTAATAATATTTTATTCAGATAAAAAGGTCTCCACGGGCCGGATGAGAGGGCCTGATGCGGCCTGCGGGCCGTAGTTTGGAGACCCCTGCTTTAGACAGTATCACATGTTGAAACTAAAATGTATGTTGCCAGCGATTGCATGAAGCACTGAGAATATTGTAGTGAATACAACTGCCCAAAGTTCCTTCCTCCTACTCTAGTGTGGGAAGGATAGGCACACAAACAAAACGGTAAACAAATAAAATGGTCATGTGTTTGGTGGTGATACAGGCTAAAGAAAAACTACAGCAGCAGTGAGGATAGAGTATTGAGGGTGGTTTGTAATCTCAGGGATGACCCGAGAGAAGGTAGTGGTTAAGTAGAGTGTGCAAGAGGTGGAGTGCCATGGACTTCTAGGGGAAGGCTGTCCAGGCAGCTGGCAGTGGCAGCCCAGCCTGGGGTGCGTGTGTGTCCACGCTGTTCAAGGAAACCAGTGTGGTTGGAGCAGAGTGAGGAGCAGGGGAAGCTGGCTCAGAATGAAGTTAGAGGTGTGAAAGTGCCCAGATGACTGGACCTTGCAGGCCAACACAAGGAGGTTAACTTTTCATCTGAGTGAGATGGAAGTCAACTGGAGGTTTTGGGGTAGATGGATGAGTAGAGATTGCATTTCAGATAACAAGGAAAGGGTTTCGTGTGTTTTTCAGCTGGGAACTGAAGCAGAAAGTACCCAGGCAACAGCTGGTATATATGAAAAAGAAGAAGCCATTGAGATAGACTATAGTTCCCTAAGAGAGGATTTGAAGGTAATTAAAAGGTTTCTGTTGTTTATGAATAACTCACAGTAATATTGAATATTTAAATGCTGCGGAATAACTTTTAAACCATAAAACTTAAGTTCAGGGGGAAAAGTAGATTTCCTAATGGTTGTTGAAGAAATAGTAAAGATAGGCTAACTTTCTTAAGTGTTTGCATCAGCATTTCTCACTGTGTTTTGCAGAACACTAGTACCATGAAGAAAAGTTTCTGCGGTCAGCCAGTGTTTTGAAAGCCTAGCCCCCTCTGGAGATTCAGTGAACATTAAGGTCTTTGAAAAGTCCTGCAGTAGCCAAAATAGCCCACACGCTCCATCACGCTGAATTTGTCATGTCTGTCATGTCTCAGCGAGGGTCCCAGTTGGCAACAGATGCTCCTGTCACAGAGCACAGGCCTGGGGTCCAGGTTCAGGGGCTCTTTAATCGAGTGGCTCTGGTTGTTTTCCCATTGTCCCTGTCACCTGTGTTCTCTGTGCTTTGACTTTGGTCTGCAGCCACTCCAGCCACACCAGCACAGCCTTCTGGAGGGTGCTGTTCCTAAGATGGAGGAAAGGCTCTCCCCTCATTGCAGTGCTCTGAGTCACATGTTCATTCCTGATCAATCACTTCTGGGGTGGGATGGGCTTGCTCTTATCCCAAGCAGGCCCACCACCCATGTGGGACCCATGTGGGACCCATGTGGGAGAAATGGTCAAACGTGTGCTTTGTTAGAAAGGTGCCAAGTAGCAGTTCTCCCCCCACAATGTTTAATTTCATATTTTCTTAATATATTTGTTAGATTTGTTGGCCTTTTTTATTGTATTTGTGGTATGTTTAGGCAGTTAGAAGCTTTTGTCTTTTCTGTAGTCTACTTAGTGCTTTCATATTGAGAAAGTCCTTCCCCACCTCATTAGTGAATAAATATTTATAAATATTTTATTCCTGTTTATGGTTTTCTTTTGTTTTCATTTACCTATTTAATTCATCTGAAATTTATTTTAGTATATGGTATAAGTGTGTTTTTAAAAAGGTACCTAAGTTAACCAGTGTACTCAACTTTTCTAATAATTCTTTTCCCAATGAATTAAAATGTCACCTTTATCCTATATTAACTTAAGTCCCTCTGGGAGGTCATGAAAACTTTCCTGGAAGGTCATGCCTGCACCACTTGTTCCTTCCCACCTCTCTTGAGTTAGTCCTGTTCATTGTTAGGTTTCAGCCTCAGTGCCACCAGCTCCTGATGGCTTGGATGCTTCCTCCCTGCCTGTTGAGTCTCCATTGTGTATGTCTGACTTCCCGTGAGCTCTTGAGGGCAAGGACAGAACAGTTTCATCATTGACACCTAGAGCCTGATACATAGTAGAGGATCAGTATCTTTTAACAAGATAGTGAATGCAGGTGATATATGAATTGTTGCTTGTTAGCCAGATTCGAAATGAGGTGAAGCGCCTTCCAGCAGAGCAGCGTCTATAACACTTTTAGATGGGAGGGCAGCGGCCTGACTGCATCAGACTCAGAGCTGGCTGCGGGGAGTGGGGAAGGGAAGCGGGGCAAGGTCCTGAGGGCCCTCTGCCCTATTACCGCAGCAGTTTGGATCTAAAAGGCATGCTATTCTTTCCCAATAATAGGCTCTACAATCCGATAAGGAAATCGAGGCCCACCTTAGACTCCTTCTGCAACAAGTAGCAGCCCAAGAAAACGTCCTGCTGAAGACAACAGCCCCCAACCTAAGAGCCCTGGAGAACCTGCAGGCTGTCAGAGACAAGCTTCAGGAGTCCACACACGGTGAGGCTGAGCGGTAGTTGTCAGCACGACGCCATTCACGGCGGCCTGGGGTTTGATTTCGGTGACACTTAACAATCCCCCTGGATTGTAACTTTGTTTTTATTATGTATTTTATTCTCTGTTGCCTTATATTGATGTGTACTTTTAATACTGAATCACTAATTGCTTCTTTTTGGAAAAGTGTTCTGCTTGAATTTAAAAATGGATTTAGGGGATGCCGGGTATTGCCTCATAGTCATGATGTCTGGGGTTCAGTTCCTGGCCCCAGCCCATGCAAACCCATGTGCCAAACCACAGCGTAACCAGTAGCGGCCATGCGGGCACAGCAACAAAGGCTCTCACCTCCCGTGGGGGGAGGCCCTGGTTTGGTTCGCGTCTTGTGCAGCCCCACCCCCACCTGTGTGGAATGAAACCATGTCACAGCTAGTGATGTGCAACTGTAGAGACTGCTCTGGGCCCTCCCACCCCACCCCCCTCTCACCTTCTCAAAACAAACAGATTTATTGGTCATTTTAAAACAATATACCGGTATTTTTTCTGTCAGCCTAATAGGCATATTAGATAGTCTATTAGAACTTGTCATTATTATTTAAAAATTAGCCCTACCATAAAAATAGCCCATCAATTGTAAGAGCCATGTTCATGGAGCTAATAATAATTGAGGTATTTTAAATGTAGGTTTTACTCAAGACATCCAAGTTTAAAAATATGTTGGGGAAGCCGGGATGGCTCAGTTGGTTAAGTGCTCACTTTGCAGCGTCGGGGACCTAGGATCGAATCCCAGCCCCGGCCCGTGCGGACCCATATGCTGAACTGGGGAGTTCCCCCAGTTCAATTCTCTCTCTTTCTCTGTCTCTGTATCTCTCTCTCTCTCTCTCTCTCTCTCTCTCTCTCTCTCTCTCTCTCTCTCTCTTTCTGTCAAAACCAATAAAAATAAATCTTAAAAGTATTTTATGCTTTAAAGTTTAAATAAGAGAAGCCACTCAGTGGTCTCTAAAATAAAGTACATTGATTTTCTCTTAGCTTTTGAGGCCAGCAGAAAGGAAGCCAGAATGTGTAGGCAAGAGTTTGAACAGGTGAAAAAGAAGAGATATGATCTTTTCAGCCAGTGTTTTGAGCATATCTCAGTCTCAATTGATCAAATCTACAAGAAGCTCTGCAAAAACAACAGCGCCCAAGTATGTATTAGTGGGAACTTTGTGTTATTGGTGGTGGTTTTTCTGGTGGGAAGTAACTACCCACCACAGTACTTGAGTGACTCACTTGTGGGGCAGAGTCCGCTTGTGACCTGTGTTCTGGAGCCTGCTCACGCTGCCACGGGCCAGCCAGGGTCAGCCAGGGTCAGCCCAGGTCTCTCTGGTCCTGTCTCGTCATCTGAAGAGTGAGTGGGTTAAACCATTGGTTGTCAGGTTCTCTTTAGTTGTGGAATTCTGTTGTCTGGTGCTAATTTGGTTGTGTAGGCCTGTCAGTGGTCTCTAGTGAAAGTAGGGTAGTATAGAGGGTCTTGGGAAATGGTTGCTCTGGGGTCTGTAGAGTTGACCTGAGTAACAAGGGAGAGGGAAAGAACTAAAGGCAGGATTCAAATCCAGACATGTCCAATGTAATGACAGTCTCTTTACGTCCTCCCCATTCCACTGTCAATATCCATAGCAAATACTGTGGAATGAAGGTGCAGATTGGACCTTACAGATCTGCTTTTACTCTTTCTCATGGTGTTCTTTTATGTCTGAGGTGATCCTGGAGCACATATTTAGAATTTTAACCAAAAAACAGTTTACTTATTTTCAGTAAAGTAAGACTAAAATGGAACCATTAACTCCTTGAGGGCAGGATTTATCTCTATATCTGTACATGGCCCATAATAGGTGTTCAGTAAATGGTGGACAAAGGGACCAGTGAGTGAACTAAATGAAGACTTTTTTAAGACTACAGCATGTACTGCTGAGGTTTGAATGGCAGTCTGGAGAGAAGCTTTATCCTTTATGGATGTTAGAATGTCTTCTCTCTATTCTCCACCCAGACAATCCTGTTGTCTGTGATTACATGTGGAGCTGAATACATTATCTACAGGCATTGGTATTTTTCCATCAAAATGGAGGAAAACCTAACCAATGTGAATAGAATATTTTGCAGTTAAACTCTGTTGCAAATCCAAGTTGAAATTACTAATTGCTTTTCTGATGTTGCTAAATAAATAACTTGTGTTTCAGGCATTTCTTAGCCCAGAAAACCCAGAAGAGCCTTACTTGGAGGGAATTAGCTATAACTGTGTGGCCCCAGGTAAACGGTACATGCCAATGGACAATCTGTCTGGGGGAGAAAAGTGTGTGGCAGCCTTGGCTCTCCTCTTCGCTGTGCACAGGTAAGGTCAGCCTACTGTAACGTTGAATTTAGCCCAGCGAGACTAAGCTGACCACACGTACCATTTGAAGTGGGCCAGTACTCTACGGCCATACCACCCTGAACATGCCCAGTCTCATCTAAAGTGGGACGGTACCATTGTTTTCTGTCCCACTTAAAATGGTATATCTGGTCACCCTAGATAACTTGTCTTTAAATTTAGTATTATGTGATTAAAAACCATTTTCTTCAGCCAGACAATTCAGGTTATATTATATCTGTAACAATTTAGACAGCAAATACAAGGAGAATTCAGTCTTTGACAGATTTTTGTTCAATTTCTTTTGTCAGCAGCTACTAATATTTCAGCTTTAGAAAAATGAGTATTTGGAAGGGCCGATGTGATATCAGAATTGCCAAAAAAACAATAACAACAAACTTAAATAACACAGAAACACCCGACTTCCATATTATTTTACTAGTCCATATTCAGAGATCTGCTATTTAGTAAGGAATGTTAGGCAAAATATTTATTCTGAAAAATGCCTAATCTCCTCATTTCCACTGATGATGTGTGGCACTGTTTGTTTGTAAAATAAATCAAGAAAAAGCAAGCAAAATTAAGGCAATTACTTTCAACATTGAAAGCATTATATGAAGATCGAAGGTGTAAATGATGCTGCCCATCTTCTGTGATCAGGAAGATTGACGTAAAAGTTCTGCAGCTGATTTTTACTGGTCTCAAGAAGGGAAAGGAATAGGTCATTACAAAAAAGAAAAAGGGGAAGCCGGGATGGCTCAGTGGGTTAGGCGCTCACTTTGCAGCCCGGGGGACCGAGGATCGAATCCCGGCCCCAGCCCGTGTGGACCCATATGCTGAACTGGGGAGTGCCCCAGTTCAGTTCTCACCGGGGTCTCACCCCGGCCCAGTTCCTGCCCTGTGCAGCCCCACTCCCACCTGTGGAATGAAACTATGTGGAAAAACCAATGATGTGCAACTATGGAGACTGTTCTGGGCCCTCCCTCTTCTCTCTATCTCTGTATCTCTCTCTGTCTCTCTCTCTCTGTCAAAAAAACAAAAAAAAATAAATCTTTTAAAAAAATAAGAAAAAGGGAACACCATTAATGAAGAAGGATTTTGGGAAAAGCAGGAGCATGGATCTAAACATGAATCTGTGATGAGTAAACCTTACCAAAATAAGACTATTTCTAGGTGTCATCCCAATCCATTTATTCAGTTGACAGTCATTAAATATTTATTGTGTGTCAAGTGCTATTGTAGGCATTAGAGAGATAGCAGCGAACAACAACAAAAAATCCCTGCCTCAGATACTTCATTCTAGATCAGGAAGGCAGATGATAAACAAGGTTTGCAAGCTGTCCAGCCATGTAATATGAAAAATAGAGGCATTTATGGCTGGATTCTTTCCCTGTATATTAGTCCTTGTATATAAGTGAATTCTCTAATGTGGAGACAATGAGAAAATGACAAATGCTATAGGGAAGAAAATTAAAGCAGGGAGTGGAGATAGGAAGTAGCAGAGAAGGGTTTGTAATCTTAAAGAGCCATCTGGGAAGGCCTCTGAGAAAGTAACATCTGGACTAAGATGTGAAGGAAATAAGGGAGCAAGTGGTGTGGAGAGCTGAGGAAAGAATGTTACACATAAAGTCAGCCAGAGTGAGCCTGGCACCTGTAGAGAATGGACTGTATGCAGCAGGGGCAGACACGGGGTTAGGAAACTGTTGTAGCAATCAAGGTGAAAGGCAATGACAGGTTGGGCCAGGGTGAGAGCAGAAGGTTGAGCAGACAAGATCTGGGGTATGAGGACGGGGTCAGGGATGACGAGGCCATGGGCTTTGGCCTAATCACCTGTATCAGGGGTCTCCGAACCTTTCAGCCCGCGGGCCGCATGAACTATCAAACAGCAGTTTGGGGGCCGACAACACACTCGAGGTCCCAATAAAAAAGAATCAAAACATAGATGTTTTTAATTATTTATTTAATATTATTTTATTCAGATAAAAAGGTCTCCACGGGCCGGATGAGAGGGCCTTGGCCCGTGGGCCGTGGTTTGGAGGCCCCTGAACTAGAGTGTTATGAGCTGCCATTAACTGGGATGGGAAAGACCACAGGAAGGAGTAAGTTTGGAAGGGCAGGTGAGGAGTTTGATTTGGAATGAGTTTGAGCTATTAGATACCCATGATGTGGAACTTTTGAGTAAACTGTTGGATGTGTGAGGCAAGAGTTCAAGATAGAAATCAGAATTATCAGTGGAAGTGTACGAGCCATATATGGATGCCATTTAAAACATTGAGGTCAGGTGAAGTCACCTGGGAGCTCATTAGATAGAGGCGTTCTCTAAGCATTGAGCCCTAAGGGCACCGGTATGAAATAGGTAGAAGTTGTCAGGAGCACTGGGAAAGAGCAGTGGGTAAGGCAGGAGGGGCAGACAGGAGGACCACCCCAGGTACCACCTACAGAGGTCACGTGGGATGCAGACGGACAGTTGAGCACTGGGTTTAGCAGCACAGAACTCATTGGTGACCCAGACAACAGAATCCAAACGATGTATCTTATTTATTCTGAACACTATTCATGCTCTTCTGTCTTTTGTAAAACAAATAGGAAGTTGAAATTTACTTGATTGTCGTTTTTCCTAGTTTTCGGCCTGCTCCATTCTTCGTTTTAGATGAAGTAGATGCAGCCCTGGACAATACTAACATCGGCAAAGTAAGTCTCCTTCTGCTTTTAATTTCCAGCAGAATGGCTACAATGTAGGGGTCACGTTCTGGTCAGAGGCAGTTTCCCCTGAACAAAAACAGTTCTTTTGATCGTTGCCGATTAAAACTCAAATCTAAGGTACATCTAAAGTCAGTATGATGCAGGCTCATTTTCATTCAAGGCTTAGGGGACCCTTAGAGGTGTTAGGGAATCCACACGGAGTCAAGGGAGGGTCACTGCTAGGTCCACAGCACTGCTCCTGGGTCCCTGGCTTCTCTCCTTATCTAGATATGGGACATCAATGTCACTAGCAATGGCCCCATAGCAAACAGGACCAATAGTTGTTTAATAAAGTCCAAAAGTAACATCTCTAAACGAAGTTCCAAAGGAATTAAGATTCAAAATTCGGCCCCCTCCCCCCGTCATTTATTAAAGTCTGTCCAGTTACTGCCCTGGTGCGTGCTCCGCATCTTTAAGGCACAGATACGCAAATCCACCTGAGAGACATCAGGCCCATATCCTGACGTGAGGATGGGGTCAGCCGTGGAAGCGTGACTGAAGGCCAGAGACAAGCCCTGGCCGGCCCGTCACTGCCCAGGGGGGGGAGAGCTGCCTGCACGTTCCCGATGTGGTGGTCCTCCTGCCAGAGACAACCTACCTTAGCGCTGCATGGATACACTCCTGGTGCTGACTCTAGACACGTCTATCCCAGAAGCGGCCTTGCATCTGCAGCTGCTCACAGGGAGGTTGCTCTGGCCTGCACGTGTCCCACATTCATTGTCAGCTGGCCTTCTGGTTTACACCTTCTCGTGAGCTCTATGAGCCCTCCTCTGAGAGATGCATTCACTCTTGGGGTGCCACCAGCAGGTTCTGAGTCTCTAAGGCTGCCCTGATTTCTTACTCTGTTGAGTCTCATGTAAAATGTGTGAGAGTAAGGGGACTTTCAGAAGCTACAGTCTGAGGGACCTTCTAACGGCATGAATGTCACCGGTCAGCACTTCCCAAGCTGTTGTCAGCTAACCCAGGTCTCTAGGACACTGCTTTCTGAACACGTCACCATATGCGTAAGAACAGTACGCAGTTCCACACCCACTAAATTAGAAAACAAACGAATCCTAGCCCCCTGGACCCTGCATAGGACAGGTAGGAGCCATGTTCTGTGACCCACCAGACTTGGGGGCAACTGGGGGGAGAAAACAGGAACAAGAGAACATCTTGGTTTGTGTCTTGAGTGCCCTCCAGGCTGCATCAGCTGATGGGCTGCAAGGCCTGACTCAGTTGGGAGACATGCCCTCATTGGTGAACGTGGGCCCTTTGCATCCCTCATTCTTCATGTGTTGGGCTGGGGCCGCCTTTCTTAGTGGGCTGCCTCTTTTCTCAGTGACATTTAGAATGTCATCTTCTAGCAAAATGTTGATGTTTGCATTAGTGGCATTCAGGCACTCGGTCTTACTTAGACTTCTGTTGGCACCACCCTGTGATTCCACACCTCCCGTTTCCTTTCCCGTGGGGCATGGCACTGCTGGTGCTCTTGCTGTGCTGAGTGCGAGGAGCCCTGTAGGATGAGCAGCTGTGAGAGCCTCGCACCCTCAGCGGCCGGGTGCCAGCCCTTCTCAGAGTGACTTCAAGCGGCCTGCACACCTCACAGCTCGGCCCACCCCCTCCTTCCTCTCCTGTTGCCGTCCCCAGCCCTGTCCTGTGGCACCGTGGCCGCCATTGCCTGCACTGCTGGGGCTCCTGTGAATCCATCCTCAGCCTCAGCAGCTCCCTCCTCTATCAGCTCAGCTCAGCTGGTGACTCCGCCTCCCCAGAAGCTGCTGCTCCTGCTTCCACCGCCGCATCCCTCATGTCCCGGCACAGTCAGCATCTGCACACAGGACCATCCTAGGCTCAGGGAGGAGCAGGGGTCTTGTTCTGTGATGGTTTGAGTCTGAGTTCTACCCATCATTCCTCACTCTGAGCAGTTTGCTCCCCAAGACCCATTTCTACCCAGAGTCTATTGTGTTCTTATTCTCCTTCCTTAGAACTGACCTTCCTGAAGGAACCAGAGTCCACCTCTAGCCCAACGAGGGATTACGGGTCACAAATAACTGTACCACAGCTCCAGGCTATGAGTTAGTAAAACTGGAAGCTGCAAGTTTAAACAGCAGCCCTTCTTCACCCTCATAAAACATCGGTGTGGTTGTTACCTTGTGAAGACTGCATGTTCACAGGCCATTAGACATAGAGCTTTCTTCTTAAGTCATTCTAAAGCTGTAGCTCATAGATTTAATGAGGTTTGTATTTTTCTACTAACTTCTTACTTTAGAATTTGAGCGATTTCCATTTCTGTGGTTGTAGTGGATTTACCGAATTTCCAAGAAGGCAAGTAAGTGCTTTGTCATCTGAAATGGGCAGAGACATGCAGTCACTGCCCCCAGAGCCCAGAAACAAAGCCTTTCCTAGTTGGTAAAATGTGTGCTTTCTATTTCCTCCCAGGTATCAAGTTACATCAGAGAGCAGACTCAAGAGCAGTTTCAGATGATAGTCATTTCCCTGAAGGAGGAGTTCTATTCCAAGGCTGACGCCCTGATAGGCATCTACCCAGAGGTAAAGATGAGGCGGGGGGCCCAGGGGCGCCCACAGTTGCTCCTGGAGTCTAGACACTGCTTTATTTCTGCAGTTGGTAAATACAGGCTTGAATGATTTCTTAATCAAATAAGATTTAAAAGTAACTACTCAGACATTTCCTATGGCAGTACAGATTTAAAATATAGTTTAAGTGAAAAAGCAAATCAAAATTGTAGAATATGATAGTTTTGTTTATAAAATAATAGTACATGTTAACTACAGAGTAAACTGTTAGTATTTCATATGTCTGTAATGTTTGAATGTTTTACACAAAAACAAATGCACTAGTGGTAAAACTAACAAACCATTTCGCTTTTAAAAGTACCGGGGCAGGGGGCCAAAAAAATTGACCAGAATTTCCAAGTTGTATAGTAACTTTTAGAGTTGAACACACCTTTCTTAGGCAGTTCAAAATATTAATACTTAACCTGAGCTAATGGAGTGGAGCAGCTAATTCTAATCATTCAGGTTTTGCAGTTAGGTTTTCTTCGAGTTTTAAGCTAAAATAAAAGTTAATTTCCCTTGGTGTGCTTAGTAAATGTTAGGGGACCACTGAATATGCTGCAGAAGAAATGAAAATTCTCCCTGGCAGGGAAGAAAGTGTTTTTCCTCTGTCCATCTCAGGATCTCTGTCTGGACAGACGGATTAGGAGAGAAACAAGCAGGTGTTTGTGAATACGTGCATTGCACATGTGACAGGGCACACCATGATGAGTGACCCAAAGGGGTGTCTGCAGCGTGGGCTTTGCTATCTGCCATCATAGGTGGAAGTGAGGAAAAGGGGTTGGAAGCTTCTGGGTAGATGACGGGGCAAGGTTGCCAGGAAACATAGGTAAGCAAGCGGTGTTCAGTCAGGTTTGCACCTTCTCCTCTGGAAACCGCTAGGAGTATGGAGGTGTCATCTTTCACAGAAGTGTAAACACCCCTCACAAGAGGAAAACGGATGCCCCATTTTTAGAGCTTTTCCTGCATCTGCTCATTCTCCATAGCTCAAATCAATCCATAGACCAAAGAGCAATAATTTGGGGTGGTGAATTCTAGGTCCCTTTCCCAGAGAATGCTGAAAATAGCTGGTGTAAGTGCAGACAGCTGACACCTTAGGTGATTATAAGGAGTTGCTTTTCTAAATGCAAATCCAGATTCCCTAATGGCCCTGATTTTACATCTAGTAATGCCTTTTTCCTAAGTAGAACTGACTCTTAACTGTCTGCTCTCCATTTCAGCGTGATGACTGCATGTTCAGCCGAGTTTTGACCTTAGATCTTTCTCAGTATCCAGACACTGAAGGCCGAGAAAGCCGCAAGCGACAGCGAGAGTCCCATTAGGACCTAGAATGCCCTTGAGCACCTGCCAGCTCAGAACAAATAAGACAGTCACAGAGCGGTCAGGGTTGGCACGGTGTAGTTCTCACACCAGTGTTCAAACAGCCCTGGCAGAACACATTCTGGACCTACAAGAACAGCCTACGTGCCATTTAAGAAAAAGCGTAACTGTTAGCAGCCCACGGTGTGGAGCTCACTTCCACTAAAGTGTTCAGGCCGCACGCCCGTAGGAAAAGTTTCCTGAGTTAGCTTCGAGTGAGTTTAAAAAAAACAATAGGTACAGTTTTGTGCCAGTTTTAACTTCCATTTTGAAAGCCAGTCAAAAGAAACTTTGAGTTCTACATCTTCATCTGGTTTTGCCTTGTTCATTTAATCTGTAAGGGATATTCTTGGTTTCTAAATCTAGTTATAGGGTGTTACACCTGGGTTTTATGAGAAATTACTTCACAGACACTGATGTCAGTATGAAAATATCAATAAAAAATATTCTAATTTCAAATGTCTCCAATCTACAATTTTATAAACAGATTAAGAATTTTAGGTGAAATTGAATGATGCCTACTTCATTGCAATCTAAATTTTCCTAAATATAACTGAAGAAAACACTGAAGAACACAGGCTTTCCTAAGCCCCCACTGACCTCTCCACTAGATCCACTGTTCTAGGTGGGAACGGGCCTGGTCCTCTTCTCTGTAAGGCGGCTGTGCCCAGGTGCTAACGAGGAGTGGCCTCAAGTAGGAACCGCTTCTGAACACCAGTGTTGCATGTAAACTGCACCCTGAACCCAAGACCCAGACCAAGTACAGAGCCCCACTTCCGCCCTCCCAGCTCCTGTCCACGGCTGTAGGTGGCAGAAGCCACTACGTGTCCTTGGTTCCTTCTCTTAGTCCTGGCAATACCATTTAAACCACTGATTTCTCTTCTTTGAGACATCAACTTCACATTGAAAAGTCCCACCCGAGCTCAGTGCTGACTAACCTGTACGTGGGCTGTTCTCTCTCATAACTTGGGATGCACAGATTGCGTTACCCTTCAGAGCAGTTGGTTCTGACTACACGTTCACATTCCTGAAACCACTGAGCTGTGCAGAACTGAACATCATCAGGCCGGGGCACCGCGCTCCAAAAAAAACAACATAGGAACCTAACAAAACTAGCTGGGGAACACACATTAATGGTTAAGACCCAAATACTCTTAATAACTATAGCACTGTATTTACTTTTAAAAAGCCCTGCAGTCAGCTTGTGAAGTGGGCCTCGCCAGGTAAGTGGGGGAGGGGGGCTGTCTGAGGGCGAGTTTCCAGGCAGCTCTATTCAGCGGGATCCAGACATCAGCAAACTTCCAGGGCCAGAGAGTAAGGCTTTGGTGAGGCAGCAAGGACGCATTCTACAGGTAGCTATAGAACTAACATTTTCAAATGCAAAAACCCCCTTGTCACTTGAGGCAGTAACAGGTTTTGTCCCTCAGCCCTGATCTGGTGTTTGTAAGAAAGCCACACACGAACAGTCGTGTTGGGATAAGTGCATATTGTACAGCAAGCATCACGGGACGGACTGCAGGCAGAGTCCATTCCAGAACAGCCTGCACCCCTCAGCTCGCCTTCAGCTGCTGCTTGCTTTCCTTTTGCAGTTTTACGTCCCGTTTGCACATCACATCCCTCGCTTGTAATGTACTTGCATTCAGACATCGATCCCTGACTGCACTTTTTAAATGTCTTAAAATATATATATATAATGCTTGCTTTTTAAAAACTTTAAACATACTCAAGTAATCACAACTCCAAACACACTCATGAAGCGAATTACACCAAGCCTGCCGCAACCAAAGTTGAGCACACAGAGCTGAAGTTAACATTTTATTGATGACCAGAGTAACTTACAAAAGATTTGTTTTCCATGCTTCAGAGAGAAGAAAAGGTCTCGAGCGGGCCCCTGGCTCACCCCATTCCCTACGCATCCCAACGTTCCGACTTGTGCTCTTCTCTACGTGTGGGGAGCTCCGGTGCCATCAGTGGGAGTGTCATGGTGCTTGGCAAGAAATGTCACGTACAAACAGGCCACCTCTGAAACGGAAACCATCATGGTCACAGCTGGTCCCGCAGAGCACTGCACGCAGCACACCACCTGTGTGCATAACCCGGGGACCGGGCACACGCTGCCACCACCCATGCGGTGCCGTGGGAGACGAGGGCAGAGGCAGAGCTGCCCCCAGAACACTCGGGAAGCTTGGAACGTAGACTCTAAAAGTCAAGCACGTGGTCTCGTGCCCCACTCGTCACTTCTGTTATCAGCCATGAAACAGGCACGCACTGAACTGCACTTTTGGAAAGGTCCTTGGGTTCTTCATGACCTGCCATTCTCAGGAACTGAAGTCACTAAAAGTATGTCATTCCCAAGGGCCCTATCGCCCTAGTTGTGAAAAACCCACCACTCCCACCAGCAGATTCGATGCCTCAAATACTGGTTCCTCCTTTACTGTCCACCAGTGCTGCAAACATACTGTACAGTTCTTCCTACAGTAATAGGTGTTTCCATTTAAAAATCATCCAATTTAAGAGCCAGTTTCTCATTTTCTCTTTGGCAACTACGGTTGCTTAGATGGTCTTCACTCTTCCCCCTTTTATGAGAAAGAACCACCTTAAAGGGTGTGTCAAACAGGAGTAGGAGCACAGGGTACCTGCCTTCCTGCCCATTTGGTCCCTGAGGTAGTTGTCACCAGTGCTCCCGAAGGCCTGAAGTGTGTGCTTCACCTCCCAAGCAGTTAAGCTCACACAGTGGAACTCTCACCCCGCCTCTAAGGACCACACCCCCACATGGCCCTTTTGGGGTACATGACAGTTTACAAGTGAGAGATCTATGTGGGTTCTCTGAACATTCCTCATCGTTTGGGTATGGCACTGTGGTTACTGAAGGCTGGTTTTCAAGTTGCAGGTTTTACTGGTTTTAAAGATTTCAAGACCCTCCAGCATCATCTGTTCAAATAAATAGAAAAGAATACCAAAATGTTAAGGTTTGGCTTGAAAAACTGCAATAGGGTTTGCATAGCAGAAACTTTTTATAGTTTTCTTATGTGTAAGGACTCTGAAAACGCCTCCATCATGGAAACAGTAGCCATTGTCCAGAAACAGCTTTGTGAGTGATAAATACCATCAGGGACAAATATGACATTAGGTTTGCAAAGGCCTGTGGCTGCCTCAACTGTTGGATCTGGGTGCCCCTCCCCCCATTCTGAGTGGATTAGGGCGGAAGCCTGCATGCAGATGTGAGCTCTGGCCCCCAGCTCTCCAGCTGTAAGGTGGCTGGTAGGACAGGACAAGCTTTCTGCAAGGAGACACCAGAGGGCTTTGCCTGCCTGGGGAGAGGCGGGCTGGTGTGGGTGCCAGCATCAAAGGGGGTCCCAGGAACCCTCGGGCCGCCTTGCCCACTGCTCCACAGCAAGCCCCATAGCACCACGCGGGGCACAGAACCTCTATTCACAGCAGCACAAAGGACAGTCCCCAGGCACCAAGGGGCCAGGAAGACGCTGATGCAAAAGAACCACTCGCCTAAGGAAACGGCTCACAGAACATGTTTTGTTTTGTCATTTCTATTTAGCTACTGATGTACCTGCTAGCTGGATTCACAATCCACATATTTTCCATAAGACTTCAAAGAACTTTATCCAAAACACTGTAACAGTGGAATTCTCCTTCTGAGAACATGTGAACTGAAGTTGTGCAAAATCGGGAGAAGAGGGGGTGCAGGACCTGCCGGGACTGTACCTGGGTGTCCTCCCAAAGGCCCCAGCACCCGGTCCCTCCATGTCACCTGCCACCAGCCGGGAGAGGCCACAGTCTGGCCCGTTGCCTCTTGCCACCAGTCCTAACTCAGGCCACCACTGACTGCAACAGCCATTTTCTAAACTGCCTTGTTTGTTTCTTTTATTTGATTAAGAGTTATCTGCATTCAGTTCATGTTCCTTGTGGTGTAGAAGGAAAACGTGTCACAGTACTGCTCAAACATACCCCTGAGGAATACAAATGTTCAATAGGTAACCGACATGTTAAAGGCTTCACAGCTCTGAAAGTTCTGGGTGGATTATTAGATAGGTAGTTAACTGTCTTACTGAGGTTTTCTTATAAAGTAGTTAAAAATAAACTTATCTGAAAACCTCCAGACCAGTGTTTTCAGGAATGGAGTCACATACTCAGGGAAGCCTCTGGCTTCTATAGAGATTTTAAAAGAGATCAGTCATAAAATAACAGATGCTGTGGGAAAGAATAACTCAGAAAATAGGAGCTCCTAGAAATTAATGACGACACTCAAAAATTTAACCCAAAGACTTGAAAATAATTTTAGAATCTCCCAGAAAGGTTTTGAGAAAATGAAAATTAGGACAGTAAAGAAAACAGTAGAGGGGAAGCCGGGATGGCTCAGTGGGTTGAGCGCTCACTTTGCAGCGCAGGGGACCGAGGATCAAATCCCGGCCCCGGGCCGTGCGGAACCATATGCTGAACTGGGAGCTCCCCTAGTTCAGTTCTCCCTGTGTCTCTGTATCTCTGTCTCTCTCTCTCTCTCTCTGTCAAAAATAAATAAATAAATAAAAATATATTTAAAAAAAAAGAACAGTAGAGACTAGAAATCAATCCAGGAGATCCCAACTAGTGAATTCAAGAAGAGAGAACAAAGAAGACAGATGTAACTGAGGCTATTCCAGAACTCGAGGAATGGAAAAAACGGAGCAAAGTCTGCACACTACATAAAAGTCCGCCTAGATACATCCTCGTGAAATTCTAAACGTGGGGGAAAGGAGGCCGGGGAGCCAGACCAGAACAGCAGCCCCCACAGACCACTGCGGGCAGGGCTGGCGTTGCACCCTCTTCGACGGGACGCCTGGATGCCTAGGACAGTGGAGCCGCACGGAAATGCACGCCTGGTGCCAGGACCCTGCAGACACACCAGCCCCCAGGTAGGTGGCCTGGGGGTCTAGCAGGATGGGCGGGGCGGGAAGAAGGAAGATTGGCAGTAACCTCAGAAAGAGGGAAGAACGGTGTCCCGGGGTGACAAGCAGCTTGGAGCAGGTCAGGAGGCGTCTGGAGACTGAGGTGACTGGAAAGTGGGGTAGGGGCCCCCCGACAATGTTCTGTATGTAGTGACCCGGCAGTGGGGTTGCATGGGTACATTCACTGTGAAAGTTCACCGGCTGCCCTCACAATCCCTGCGCTTTGTGTATAGTTTTCAGTAACATGTCAACTTACATAGAAAGGCTCAGAAATGGGCACCTGTATGCGCAGCTGGAATGATGTGTGCATCACGCCCCCAACCGCACTCAGGCGGGCACCGCCCGCAAAGCGGGCAGGCCTGCCATAGGCCCCCCACAAAGGGCTCCGGGCCAGTACCTGATCCTCGGCGCTTCTTTGCAACTTCAATTCCATTCTCTTCCAGCTTCCTCTTTGCACAGTCCTGACATGCGTTACCTGAAAGATGAAGACGAATTAGAAGTTTCCTCTCTTCCAGAATCCACCCTCCACAGCGCAAGGCAGACACCTGATTTCACCACTGAGGCCTCAGTTAATGCTTTTTTTCCCAAAATTGAAAAGGAGGGCTCTGGGAGTAACTCTCAGGTGAAGAAGCAACTGCACTGTGTGCTTTCAGATGGAAATGAGGTCGAAATGGAAGTTGCTGCCTGCTTTCTATCGGGGTCCACTGAGCCAAAAGGGTGAACCCTGCACAAAACCAGGCTGACTGCTGCAGAAAGCTGGGGCCAAGTTCATCCCAGCAGGGACGCCAGGAGCCAGTGAACTCGGGCACATTGTGTGAATTCAGAAACAGGCAGAGCTGGATAGTGCAATAGTTTTCATGCACAAGCTTAGGACCTTTGCAGTTAGAATCCCTGAAGGGGATGGTCACAGTTACCACGCCTTGGACTGGACGCTGTAACACAAACAGAAACTCGGCTGCAGGACAGCAACGACTCTGGCCCGCATCTGAGGGAACCGTGCTTCTGGCAGAAGGGAAGCACTTCCAGGGCTTCCCGGTGGCAGGGACCGCCTCTGAGGGAGCTGTCCTAACACAGGCTAGGGACTTCACTGCGAGGACACATTTACTATTTCACAGATAGTGGCAGGAAAGCAATAGATGAACAGGCAGATAAAAATCAAGGATTACCCAACAACGTGGTGCTGTCCACTTGATCAGCATCTGGGGAAGAACGGAAACTGGTCAGCAGATGCAGCCCGCACGCGCCCTCCCCTCCGGACACTGTGACAGGTGCCAGCACGGACACGCTGGAACCAAGGGCTGGTTAGTGCCCGCTCCACCTCCCAGGGCCCCATGTGAAGCCCCTGAGCTGGCCTGGCACGCAGGGAGCACGGCGTGGAACCCACTGTCACTGTTATTTCTGTCGTCGCTGTATGCCACCCTCTCCGGACAGGAGGGGCACCTCGAATAGAAGTGCAAATGTCCCTAAGGGCACACTCACAGAAAACAAGTCCCAAAGATCTTGTGGCCCCCTGGCAGCGGCCAAGGTCTGGAAAAGGGGCCCCGGTGGGGACAGGAAGGCGCTGGGTGGCAGGCTCCGGGAGCCTGGGCTCCTGCGGGTTTACACTGGGTCCTGGTCCTCCGCGTGCTTGTGCGTGTGAAGGCAAGAGAGGGGGCAGTTAGGGGCAGAGAGGGGTGACCACTGCCCCTCCACAGCCACGCTTCCCAGGCCTGTCCTGGGACACACTGAACGGGACGTCTCACTCTGCAGTCGTCAAGGACCCCGGTCCCAGCTCTGAAATGCCTGAGCACCAATGGGGGAAGCTACTCCCCTCGGCCAGCTTGCCTCATCTCTGAAAGCCCCTGCTCGGCAGCAGTGGGTAGATGAAACAAGAACGTACACCTCGGAGCCATGTATGTGCACGGCGTCAGTTCCCTTCTCACAGGGAGAAGCTGAGTACGGCCCTTATCACACTTCTGTTGATGGAAATGCAGCTTAAACCAGCCCACTCGCTAGTTATTAGACCCTGAAAAGCACTCGTGGAGGAAAATGAAGGTGTTGGCTCATCAGTCCATTTGGATACCCACGATCTTAACCTTCTCTGGTCTTCAAATTCACAGCTGGTCATGTCCAGCCATCCTCAAGGTTAACCCAGTTCCACTGCGGGGCTGAGTGTGTCTGGGTTTCCTGTTACAGTTCGTTGATAGTCAATACAGACTTCTCCAAGTGTGCCGTCATCTATGTTTTATGACTCCACACTCAACGCCATTAACTTCCCTGATGTCAAGATGACCAATTTAAGAACTGCTCAGTCACCCTGCTCATCCCGGGAGGCTGCGCAGGCCCCCCAGAGGAAGGGCCACGATTACATAAAAGGTGAGCTACACTCAGCCCAACAGGGCTAAGGTGTGACATGAAAAAGGAAATGTAAAGGCGTTTCTATGCCTCTGCAGTTTTAGCTTCTAAAATGCAGTGACAGGAGAAAGGTACGAGCTGGCTGCACTTTTCAGGTCTCCAGCCTCACAGCTGACCTGGCTGGCTCGCTGGTGGTGTCGCTTCTCGGCTGAGGTAACCTGAAGCGTGGCATGTCATCTGAAACGGATGAACGTGCACAACCACACACACAGCATTCCGCTTCCACGCCCTATTTCCAGACTATTTCTGTCACGCCAACTACCCCGATCGTCTGTCTTGACAGTTCACAGAGACGTTTTTAGAAAAGACCTGGAACACTGCTGAATAGCACGGTGTGTAAATAAGCTCTCAGTTCAGTTTTGTGGGGTGTAAACTATCTCAAGGGGGTTTGCCACTGAAAGGTGGGGAGGAAACGCCGCACCTGGGCTCCGCTGCTTGCAGATCTGAGCGGTGAGGTCCTGCATGTAGCCCGGGAAGTAGGCGAAGCGGTCCCCGTAGGACACGAGCTTGATGCCGTGCAGCAGCATGTCCGCCTGCTGCTTGAAGAAGTGGTCCTCGCTCTCCTTGAGCACCAGCATGTAGTGCTCCAAATCCACCTTGTTGGGCACCGAGTACAGGAAGAGAGCCTGGAAGATCTGATCGCGGAGGGTCTCCCCACAACCCACAAACAGGAAGGACTTGGTGAGGTACAGGTTCTGGAGAACTTCCTGTGGAAACAACAACGGGTGGCACGCTCGTCCTGGCTTCCGCACCAGAGCGCCAGAGCTGTGACAAGCCTGAAGCCACACATCACCACTCCCTGACAGGCCTTTCCCAAAAGCCACACGGAGGGACAGTCAGGAAGGTTGCGCCCAGGCGTGGCGCTCGGGACGACCTAGCACAGTCTGAGTCAGGGGACTGGCCCAGGCCCTGCGTCCATAGCCAGTGCCAATGAACCCAAAACAAAGACCGCCCACCGCCCGCCCCCCACACTCCACACCCCACACCCCTGCCCATGTGCCCCTGAGCTGGAGCCACCGAGCAGCTGGCGGTGGGACTGCCAAGTGGGGCCTGTGCTGTCAGGGACTCCGCACAAACATTCACTGGGCACCTGGACAGAGCTGAGGACAGGCACACAGGCCTGTCCCAAGCAGCAGTGTAGACCCCCAGGGCAGGGATGCCCAGAGGCCGAGAAGCCACTCTGCCAAGTGGCCAGTGGCCACCACGGTCGCAAGGGGCACAAGCAGTGCCTAATGAGGTGGCTGTGCATACCATGACTTCTGGGTCCTGCGTGACATCCTTATATCCCGATGGGTCCAGCACCATCCCACACGGGTCCGTGTACAAGCCGTGAATGTGGAGGACGCCATATCGGATGTGTCCTCGTGCCCACTGAAGGACCTGTCAGAACCAAGCCCAGACACAGAAGAGGAACCTGGTATTATTCAGACAGGGGAAGTACCGCAGATGGATTCATGGTTTTTCAAACCTACCTTGGAAAGACTAAGAGAGATTTTCCATCCATACTTAAACCTCTAAAACCCAAGAGCAATTTGGCTGTTGGCACTCATTATTCCTGTCACAGCACATCAGAAAGAACTGTAAAGAGAGTCCTGTAGCAAATACCTGTAACAGCTGAGGTTGCAGCAAGCCGCTAAAACTGGTTACTTATGAGCAATTATGGGGACTTTCACTTCCAACTTACACATTGTATTTTAATTACTGCTATGTGTATATAGTGTTTCTGCACCCAGGAAAAATATATGGAAAAAATAATTGATCAAATAACCCTACACTGATTTCAGTTCAAGATTCCGAACAAAGGTCCTCAAGAAGAAACACGTCACGCATGCTCCATTTTGCTTCCGCCTTGGCAGGCGTCCTAACACATCAGACTGGTCACCACTAGCAACTACACAGCGTAAAGCGGGCGAGCCGCTCTGGCCTCCGCCATGTGCCGTCTCACCTGCAGGGTGTTTCCAGAGACACCTGTTACAGTTGTGAGCAAGCCTCCCGGATGGGACCATGCCACCTGAACATGTACAGCAAGTGCTCTGTCCAGAGAGGGTGTGACCCACCTCGGGGACTGCCAGCAGCCCCAGCGCACCCCACGCAGGCAGATGGCAGGCCCGTGTGCATGTGGCCACCCGTCACGCTTTCTTTGCTGAGCTCTGGAGAAAGGCCACCAAAGGGGAGCTGCTGAGGTACCAGCCAAGCCCTGACACTGACTAGGACCCAGAATGGGACGCCACCTCCACAGGGCAGGTTCCTGGTGTGCAGCATGGGGCTGCAGCGTTCCATCAGGAAGCGACCAGATGACACAGGCAGCGGTATTAGTAACAATATAAAATCTCTAAGCAAATTCACAAGCATGACACAAACATGTCATAAAAGAAATATAGTCAGTAAATGAAACTGTGTTCAACCTTAGTAATAGAAATAAAAATGTAAATTGTTCACCCATCCTATGGATGAGCTGTATTTTGCTTTGCTTTTTAGTAACATCACATGTGGACAAGATACAGGAAGTGGACACAGGCATCCCTTGGAGACCCTGCAAGTCCAGCTGCAGACCACCACGATGACGTGGGCGCCACCATGAAGTGACGAAGCGCGTCGTGATCTCCTGGCTGGTGAGCGCTTGCCTTCGAGTTGTAAAAAACACAGGACATGGGGAACGCAGTAAAGCGAGGTCTGCCTGCACCCCATGCACAGCTGTTGGCAGTATAAACTGGTGAAAACAGTTTGGTAATTTATATCATCTGTCTTTAAAATATTCACACCCTTGGACCCTGAAACTCTTCTAGGAATTTATCCTAAAGAAATAAACACAGGGAAAGCCGGGATGGCTCAGCGGGTTAAGTGCTCGCTTTGAAGCTCCGAGGACCAAGGATTGAATCCCGGCTCCGGCCCAGGCAGACCCATATGCTGAACTGGGGTGCGCTTCCCGAATGCGGTGAGACCCCCAGTTCAGTTTAAAAAAAAGAAAAAAGGAAATAAACACAGACACAGATGTGTAAGGATTTTCATTGTAGCATGATTTGTAATAGTGAAAATATGCTAGCAATAAGGTAGGAAGGGTAACATTTATACTTTAGTTTTGCAATCATTTGCCATTTAAAATCACTCCTTTAAAACAGCTTAATGACAGGAAAACATTATAATATTAAGGAAAAATATCAGGGTAATCACTATGTATTGCAATCCCAAATTGTTAAAAAAATAAAATAAAAAAGGCAAATTAACCAAGATTCATAGCAATAGGATGTGGGTAACTGCTTTTCTCAGCTATTTTCTTTCTTACCCACATTTGCTGTTAATACAGTGATGGGGAAGCCAGCATGGCTCAGCAGGCTGCGCACTTGCTTTGCAGCTCTGGGGACCGAGGATTGAATCCCAGCCCCGGCCATGCTGACCCAGAAGCTGAACTGGGGAGTGCTTCCCATGCAGGACGCCCCCAGTTCAGTTCTCACTCCCCACCCCCATTTGGGCCCTGGCTCGAGGGGGCGTGTCTCCCATGCAGGAGGCCCCAGCCCAGCTCCCGCCCTGCGCAGCCGCCTCCCACCTGTGTGGAAGGAAACCATGTCAAAAAATGAGGACGTGCAACTACGGAGACTGCTCTGGGCCCTCCCCCTTCTCTCTCTCTGTCTCTCTCTGTCTCTGTCTCTGTCAAAAACAACAAACTGAATCTTAAAAAACGTGCAGTGACAGCAGGCCGATGAGAGACCCCTGGCAGGACAGGGGGCAGAAGAGCAGGCAGTGAGGGGTCCTGGGCAGTGCAGGTGGCCGTGGCCCCTGCCCGCCCTGAGGACAAGGCAGGCAGCTGCTCACGGAGCCCGTGTGCTAGCAGCAGCCCTCGTGGCTCAGTGCTCGTCCCCAGCACCGGCTCCCCACCCGGAGCCCACGGCGCACCTTCGCCTTGTCCTTCAGGTCCAAGGCCTCCATGGGCTTGCTCTGCTGCTGCCCGACCAGCTCGAGCAGGTTGTCGTAATTTGTGGTCAGGACCATGGTGCCCCGCTCCATCAGGCGCAGGATGCACTGCAGCACCAGCGGGTTCTGGATGTGCTGCTCCAGGTTGTCAAAGACGTCCATCAGGCAGTCCTGGAAGAAGTTGGGCTTGGTGTCGCCTGTCCGCTGGGGAGAGGTAGGCCACAGTTACACATTGTCTGCCCAGCACTGCCGGGCTCCTCTCTGGGCCGCCCTCCGGCAGTCGTCTGGGTGCTGGGGGGGGGGGGGGGGGGGGGGGAAC
>PVKE010004529.1:19944-39838 GCA_004027555.1 Craseonycteris thonglongyai | reverse complement strand
AGGAAGTGGGGCCTCTGAGGAGAGTATTTAAATGGAGGGAAGAGCAAGTGCAAGGGCACTGAGGCATCAGCACAGGTAGGTCCAAGAATGAGCGAGGGGTCCTTGCAGCAGGAGATGACTGAAGGGCTGAGTCAGGTGAGACCAGACAGGTGACATGCAACCAGGTCACGTGGGACCTTGAAGACCCAGGTGAAGCCTTTCGCTTGCCCTCTGACAGCTGCGAAGTTCTGGTTTTCTCCTCGGTCTAGGAAATGGTGTGTCTTAATGGCATCTCAAATTAGGTGCAAGGCAGTGTGGCAAAGAGTGCTGAGAGACTCGGTAGGGTCAGAATGAGGTCTGGCCTCTGGGCTTGGGACCCTAACTCAGAGTACAAGACAGAAGCTGCAAGGTGAAGACAGTAGAGCAGCAAAGCAGAAGCCAGTCCCTGCCTCGGTCAAACCACGCTCCCCCAGGGCTGCTCCCCCAGGGCTGCCTCCCCAGCCCTCTATGTGAGAAGCAGATGTAACCACACTGAAGCCAATGGCTCTGGGTCTCTACAGCAAACTAGACTCTCCTCCCTCCCGATGACCACCGCCCCTTTCTCATGCTTTCCCGTGTCAGTCCTCCAAGTCCTCCCACCCTGCCTCTCAGCTGATAGCTGTGCGTCTTCAGCAAACACAGCAGTGCTGAGAAGAAACCTGCCACGAGCCTCCGCCGTGCCGTCTGGCTTCCCAGCGCTGCCACGCTGGCCTGGCCCCGCTCACGCCCAGCCCCAGCTACTCCACAGCAGCCTCTTTCCCTCTCTACTGGGTCATCCCCACCGGCAGACAAGGAAGCTGCAACTTCTCCCACCTGAATGGTTCTCAGGAACCACTTGTCACCTGAAGAGATGTGGCCGGCCAGCTTAGACCCAAAGCATGCCTACAGGCCACCTCTTCACAAGATGAATACGAAATTGTAAGGTTTGTCCCCAGTGCAGCATGACCATGTCCCTGACACCATCTCACACATTCAGGCTCCATTTAACGTGGGCTATTTTAGGACACTGGCCCTGACATCACTGTTGAAAGAGATGGACTCATCCACTGAGAAAGGACACCATGCAGGCTCGTAGAAATGTCAATGGTAGAGTCACAGATGCCCCGACCTGGTCCAGATTCAAGTTACAGTGAAGCAAGACTCACAGGCGACATCTTCCGGATCAGGTCATGGGCAACCACCAGCAGGTCCCGGTCCTTGGTCACCTTCCTCCGGAACTCGGCCACGTCCCCGGGGTGGAGCACCTCCAGCTGCTCTGCAGTATCAAGAACGGCCTCGATGCAGCTCCTCCACGAGCAGAGGGCGGGGATCCCGGGGGCCACCGCTGCACTGACGCCCGTCCCAATGACCAGGAGCAGCTCCTGCGGCTGTTTCCGGATGAGGCTTTTTAAGAACTTCCGACTTGAAAACAAGGGAGGGAGAGAATGGAAGTCAACACAGAAGCATTGCAACCACAAAGAAACATAACACAGTCCGGGGACACCTGGCAAGTGCTCAGCCAGATCCAGCCGGCCGAGGACAAACAGACACACACACAATTTCCCTGCCTCCACTCGACTAGAAGATGCAACCAGCTTATTGTTCTTTGCCATCTATTTATCTGGCCTGTTCTATCCTACTTCCGCAAAGGACTTGGGGACAGTTGTGTCTTATTCTTGAGGTCCCCATGGTCTTAAGCACATGGTTAAGTGACATAGATTAGTGAACAAGAAGCTCAGCAGTTTTAATTCCTATGAAGAGGCAAGGAGCTTGCAAACCACCATGATGACAGAGCGACCTCTGCTTGCCACGACACATAACATTCCTGGGAACACACTGTTTTTCTGCCATATCAGTCCCAGTGCATTCCAAGATAAGGCCTCCCTCTCTCCCATCACTTTGTGATTCTCTGTAGTCAGAGAATTCTTTCCTGAGAAGCATGGCATTCCTAGTCCCACACATGACCCTCTGATCACCTGTTGCTTGGTTTGAAGACCATGTTACGGTCACTTCCTTGGGCAGAAAGGAAACTTCCTGCTGGAAGCAAAGGTGGTTACACGGCCCCCGAGATTCCCTCCTGACCCAGTGTTCTCACTTCACTTCCTCTTCTGCAGGTTCTGAGTAACATGTCCACCTGCAGAAAGGTGTAGTTCACTGCATTTACCTTGATTTTTGTTCACTTCCATTTGTTGTCTTTTCCACTGAATCCATCTGTGAATCCTAAAGGGAAAAATCAGTCAGAAGCAAATGCAGTTTCATCAGTACACAAAAAAGAGTTGAGGCTGGAGTTTAAACCAGACCAGAGCTCCTGGGTCTTAAACTGGGACCTGAAAAACGTCATGTACAAAACAGCCTCCATCCAGGTGTTCCCTGAGCCACCGTCCCCGACTCTGGGTGGCTTGCCAGGCCTGGCAGAGGCTCAGTCTCAGATTCTCTGTAGCTCTGCAGAGGATGGCAACGGCAGGAACCAATGTGCCCAAGGACATGTGGGGGTGTCATGCCGTCCCCTTTATGACTAGTCCAGAAGCACTTCCAGTTGATACGAACACAAGCAACTCACCACAAAGAAAGAAAGTGGCCAAAGTGTGACAAGGGAAAGGCTGAGCCCCGCTTTTTCAGGGGAGGAGATGTGTTCTCTAGGGCAGCAGTCCCCAACCTTTTTGGCACCAGGAACCAGTTTTGTGGAAGACAATTTTCTCATGGACTGAGGGGTGGGGGGATGGTTTCAGGATGATTGAAGCACATTACATTTATTGTGCACTTCATATTATTATTACATTATAACATATAATGAAATAACTATACAACTAATCTAACGCCGCAGCTGGTCTGACAGGAGGCGGAGCTCAGGCAATAATGTGAGTAGTGAGGAGTGGCTATAAATACAGATGAAGCTTCGCTTGCTCACCCACTGCTCACTTTCTGCTGTGCGGCCGGTTCCTAACAGGCCACAGACTGGTAACAAACAGTTCATGGCTAGGGGTTGGGGACCCCTGCTCTAGGGTACTGAGTGCTGTATTTCAGGCGACACAGGACACTTCTTAGCCAGTCTTTCAAAGTGCCAGGCCTCCTCCTGGCTGTACTGAAATCCAGTCCAAAGAAATTATCATAGTGAAAAGTCATTTCTTCACTTACATAAAACAAGTAACTTAACACGTTAAGCGCCATGTCAGTCACCGGTGACTGACACTGAACTTTCCGTTCAGACCGCATCAGTCACTGGTGACCAACAGTATACTTTTCGTGCAGGCCGCAGTATTGTATGTTAACTGATGATATAAAATTTAAAAAATTACATTCTATTAATAAATTTTAAATAATTTCAAGATGATATCATGAATACAATATCATAACAATTCTCTACTGTTACACATGACTTTGCATTCAAGTCTTCAATCCTAAAGCCAGACGGACAGGTAAAAGGTATAATCCTTGGTTGATCACCTCTCGGATCATGCCATTCTTCAATATTCTCATCCTTTTCGTCTGATGATGAAAAAGTAACAACTCTACACCATTTTTTAGGAAAAATCATTTCACTAGAATCAATTTCATGCTCCTCTTCCACTGACATTTTCACATTCACGGGTAAAGAAAAATCTTTTTCAGCACTAGAATAGGAATCGCAGACAACTGACTGAATATAAAGCATTTCTAAAATAATACATTGTACAAATTGCGGTAAATAATAAATATTCACACAGTAAATATATTCTATATATAAACATTCAGCCTTATCGCAACCTCAACGGATCTCCGGTCACCAGCATTTCAGTGAAATCTGATATAATGGGCCAAGCGGTAAGCAACACAAAATAGCCTGGGAGCTTAACGTGTTAAACCAACCAGGTCTCTATTGCCAAACTATAGTCTATAATTTTTCCAGAATCACATTCCCCCCTAATTCTAGAACTGTTTACTGTAACAGGAAAATATACAGAAAAATAAAGTTTAAAAAGTTCATAATCCTACCTAGAAGTGATAACTGTTATTAACATTTATATATTTCCCTCTAGGCATTTTACCTTTCATTTGAAACCACAGTTCACATCCTATTTTCATGCATTAGAATAAAGCATTTCCCCTATATTATAAAAAATTATTCATAAATATAAGTGTAATAGCTACATACATGAAATTGCATCTTACTGACACACCTTATTTACTTTATCTAGACCTCTAATGCAGGACGTTACCATAACCCTCTGACAACCATCTTTGTGCACAAAGTCTTTTACATATTTTGAAATTATTTATTTAGGAGACGTTTCTGAGGAGTGGAACTGCTGAGCTGCAGAATATGGATATTTCGGTGCATGCCCCCTAACTGCTTTCCAGAGAAGTGGTCAGCAGAGTAAGTACCTGTTTTGCTACAACCTAACCAGCCCTGATTGAAAACCACCTTTTTAGATGTGTGATCTTTTCTTTTCCTCAATTAGAATCAGCTCACCAAAAATAATTTTCAAGGGTAAGGAAACAAGGCTTAATCAGTTTCTAAGCATCATTAGATTTCAGAGCTAAATGGGTCCTAAGAACATCCTCTGAAAATGTCTAGTCAACTCTGTGTAGGTACCTGTGTACACCCCACCTCTCACCCTGGGGGGAAAGGCTGAGCTTCCACCCACTCCCAGAGGTGTCTGTGACCTGCCCCCCAAGTTAAGAAACCACAGACCTCAGGAGATGAAAGTGCTGTTCACACACATGTGTTACCTGCCCAAGGGCTCGCAGTGCTCGAATGCTGCTGGCCCTGACCCTCTCCTCCTTCCTTCCCACTGCGGCATCCCTATCACAGCCATCGAAGGTCAAAACCTTTTATTTTTAACCTACTAGATATTTTCTAAGGAAAGTAGCAAATATGTAAACAACCCTGGACCCAACCCTGAGGTTTCAATAATTAACCTAACTATTCACCAATCCCCAGTTTTAACAACTATCAAACATGAATTCTTTTTATTTTTATTTTACTGTTTATGACAGAGACAGAGAGAGACAGAGAAAGACAGAGAGAAGGGGGAGGGCCCAGAGCAGTCTCCATAGTTGTATGTCATCAGTTTTCAACATGGTTTCATTCCACACAGGTGGGCAGGGGCTGTGCAGGGTGGCAGCTGGGCTGGGGGCCTCCCGCGTGGGAGGTACACCCCCTTAAGCCAGGAACCAAACTGGGGGGTGAGAACCGAGCTGGGGGCCTCCTGCATGGGAAGCACACCCCAGTTCAGCATATGGGTCCACACGGGCTGGAGACAGGATTCGATCCTTGGTCCCCGGGGCTGCAACGCGAGCGCTTAACCCGCTGAGCCATCCCGGCTTCCCCCAAATATGAATCTTTGCTAACCGACCGAGTTTGGAAAGCTCGAGAGTATGATAGGTGCTCTGAAAGTTCTGACAGCTCAGGTTCTGACCTGTCAGTGAGTGACCCCCGACCCCCTGCCCGCCACACACACATTGTTTCTTCCTTAACCCCTCACTATGGGATAGAACTTGAAGTCATTCCTATTTAATCCTATTTGAAAAGTTATCTTTTGTAAAGTAAATGTAGTGAGGTAACGCTGGTTAATAACATTACCTATATACAAATTTCAGGTTTACAACTTTATAATTTGACATGTTATACTCTATTGTGTGCTCGATTTGAAAAGTTAATATGAAGTGCTTATCCATGGACTAATCCAACTGCCCCTTTCCCCATACCCCTAAAATAATTCACATCACTTTGAAATAGTTACTCCTTCCCACCTGTGGGAAGGAATCTTTTATCTCAGCCTTCTCTAAACGACAACATTGTAGAATCAAAGACTTAAGAAATGCCCTAAACTGTTTCCACGGTAAAGAACTTTAAAATCTCTTGAGGGATGCCAAGATAGCTCAGCAGTTGAGCGCTTGCCTCACAATCACAAGGTCCGGTGTTCAATTCCCTGCCCCAGCCCATTCAAACCCATATGCTGAACTGCGGTGCAACTGGTGACCACTGGGATGGCTGTGAAGGTTCCTGCCTCCCATGTGGGAGGCCCCCAGTTTGGTTCCCGCCCAGCACGGCCCCACATCAACCTGTGTAGAATGAAGCTATGTCACAACTAATGATGTGCAACTATAGAGACTGTTCTGGGCCCTCCCCACTTCTCTCTTTCTCTCACTCACCTTCTATCAAAACAATACAATCTTTAAAAAATAAAAAAAAATAAATTTTAAAAAATCTCTTTCTAGTTCTTCCAATAAATGTTCAACTGCTTTTGATTCTCCATAGATGCATGGTTATAGTTATGGACTGAAAACCTAAGTATTGCACTTATACATCTGCAAAAAAGTCTGAGCAATTCAAACTTCCATGAGCTGAATTTAAGTCCATAATTAAGGGGGTTCAGTTTTCCAAAAGAGCAAGTCATCACGCTCAGCACTGGACACTTACCTACCAGGTGAGTGCGTGCACTCCCTTTGCTCTGTTGCTGCCATAGGTGCTCAGAGCCTGATGCCAACCTGAGCTGGCTTCTCAACATTTGAAACATCACACAGGATCCAAACTCACAGGCAGATATGCCTCTAGACTTCACGCTTCAGGATCAAACGTGGGCAGCACCCAATTACAGTCAAACTCAACACAATAACTCTGGAATGATGAACTGCATAGCTGCCCATATTTAGTCATTTACAGTTCCTTACAACACTACATGTTTAAAGGCATTACCTCATTTCCTGTTCTTTCAACAGCATAATCATCAGAACCAAAGCTCACAATAACCTAGAAAGTACCCCAAATCTCTCCTTGTTTCTTCTTCTTACCCAATCAGATTGCAGACAACAGTAAGAAAAGCTTTCAGAGACCTTTTAGAAGCTGCATCTTTTGGTTTCCTTGGTGATCATGTCATCACCACAGTTTGCAGGCACAAAGCCAAGTCATCATAGAAACCCATTTTTTTAAGGATCTATCAGCCCTTTCTGAAAGCAAAATCAGGCCCCAACACAGATTAGTGTAAGCAGTTCCTGTCCTTGTTATCTAAAACCATAAATAAAAGTCTTAAGAGAATGTTTTCTGCTTAAAATTTGAGACCATGAGTATTTATCTTATGAACCAGAGTAGCCAGACAATCCCCAGTATCCAGCACTAAATAAATGCTCATCAAACTGAGCCGCATGCAAAAGAGAATAAAGACTGAACTTGTCATTTACAGCTGGCAAAACAAAGCCAGCTAACCTAACCCCACTAACCCAAAGCCACTCCCTAACCCCAGTGTGCTAGACTGTTAATGACCTCTCCCCACCATCATGCCTCCTGCTAACTTGGCCCCCGAGTCCCTTCACCCACTAACACTAAGCTTAGTCATGTGACTTCTCTGACCAGTGGGCTTCAGCAAGCCAGCAAGAGTTTGATCATCACTTTGACATTGGAGCCTGTACTCTTGGAACTCTGCCCCATAAAGCCCAGTCTAGCCTCCTGGGAGGGCGAACAGCCACAGTGGACAGCTGAGGCACATTAGCAATCACCAGCACCGTCCACCCAATATGTGATGGGCCACCTGGGCCTACTCAGCGCCAGTCAAGTAGCCAGATGACCAGAGCTGCGGGAGCAACCCCTGCAAGGCCCAGGCGCTGGCTCACAGAAAACACTCCTGAGCAGCACCATTCCACACAGCCATGAAGAGTCAAGGGGTGGGAAAGAAGACAAACATGTCAAGAGGGAAAAAAACAGGTCAATGAGTGAAAGAGTTTGTAAAGTCCAAAGGGGGAGAGAGAAAATGTCAAGAATTGAAATTATTGAATTAGCATAACGAAACCTAAACTAACTGCTTTCTATTACAAACTACACTTGCACTTTACAGCCATAAACCACGAGTTATACATTTCAAGTCTGTGGGATCCTCAAAAATATCCTTAGAAAACCTCTTACTTTCTTTCTATAAACTATCATCAGGGTTTTGAGCACATGAACATGAAAGAGCAGAGAGTGCCCAATGGTGAAGAGCGGGTTACCACAAATACTCACCCAAGTGCCCAGAGATCAGCCTTTAACTCCGCTGTAGTCAGTCCACAGTGATGAAGTAAGATGCTTCCAGAATTTACGGGAAAGGTTAGACACAGGTCCCTGTGACTACCAGTGACGTGGTTCGAGCACAGGCGGGGCTGGCACTGCCAGCATTACCAGCAGCACTCTGCTACTGTCACAAAAGGAACCCACACTAAGATGACGTACAGAGATGCTACTCAGGAGATACCAGCATTCAGTGTAATCCATGTCACCAGTGTGGTCCCTAAGGACTGGAATGTCTTTCATGTAGGCCAGCACCCGTCAGTTGTCTTCTGACTACATCTATGCAGGTCTGGGAGCCAGAAAGCAGGCCCTTCCCAGCAGCCTCTCTCCCATCACCAAAGAGGGCATGTGGCTATTAAAGCTTAATGGCAGACACACACAGGTCGTCTACACCATCCCCATCCAGTTACTCTGACTGGATTCCCACAAACTGCCCTTTACACAGCAGTCAGGTTCCTGGGGGTGGCTTGGGATGGGGCCACAAAGGCAGAAATCACTGGGCAACAAGAGACACTTTTCCAGTACATCTGACAACCATACTTCTGACCACAAATGAATCAGCTGCAATCAGCTGGTGGCTTCCCAGAGAGTCTGATTGCCATGACTAGGTCCCGTGGCTGGCAACCAGGTACAAATGGACAAGTACCATATTTTCCGGCGTATAAGACGACCCCCTAATCGTACAGTTAAAACATAGGTTTAGGCCTAGATTCGCTGTATAAGACGACAGCCTTGGAAGTGGGGGGTAGTCTTATACAGCGAATATAGGCCTAAACCTATGTTTTAACTGTAAAATTAGGGGGTCGTCTTATACGCCCGGTCATCTTATACGCCGGAAAATACGGTAGTAAGCTCCCAGCACTGCAAAAAAGAGGCCTGGTCTGAAACCACAACTCCAGCCAAGCAGCACCCATGCTGTGGTGGTAAAAACAGAGGAAACACCACTTCCCCAGCTGGGAAGCCTCTCTGGACCTCAGTTTCCAAATCTATCAAATGGGAATTTCACCACCCACATCACCGAGGGGTTACCGGGAAGACTTCAGTGAGCTGAATCTCTATCTGCAAGGTGTTTCAACTGTAAAGTGTCTCTACCTGTTACTATAAACCACCTCAGCAGCCAGCTGAGCTCCCCCGGCAACAGCGGGCTTCTGATTCAATACCATTCTCCAGGGCAACCACCAAATGGAAATTAATTCAGCCACAGTTCTCATAAAACAATCCCAGCCATCACTAGTAAGGAATCTCGGGAATTAACTGTTTTCTTCAATTTACAGAAAACACAAAACCTTAATTTGAACACATGCTACTTAACTGGTTACTTACAGTCAAATTGAAATTACGACAGGAAAAAATGCTTATTTTTGTAATGACCAAAATGTGCTCATTTGCTTCTTTTTTTTTTTTTTTAAGATTTATTTTATTGATTTTTGACAGAGAAATAGAGACAGAGAGAAGTGGGAGGGCCCAGAGCAGTCTCCATAGTTGACAGCATTAGTTTTCCATATAGTTTCACTCCACAGGTGGGCACAGGGCTGCACAGGGCAGGAACTGGGCTGGGAGCCTCTCACATAGGTCCCAGCAAGAACTGAACTGGGGGTACACCCCACTTCAGCATATGGATCCGCATGGGCCAGGGCCGGGATTTGATCCTCAGTCCCCGGGGCTTCAAAGCAAGCGCTTAACCCACTGAGCCATCCCAGCTTTCCCTCATTTGCTTCTTAAAACTAGTACCTCCAGAGTTACATGGGCATCAATGCTCAAAGCAAGGAAATAACAAAATCCATTGTGAATTAAAAATTTAAAGGTCACAGTTGAGCTCAAAAAGCAACATTAAGTACTGACACTGTGCCTAATTAGATTCAAGGGAAAGTACTGAGCAGTTTACATGCAGGTCTCATTTAATCCTCTCAATACCCCTGTGAAGTGGCCACTATTATTGTTACCACTCACCTGGCTAAGCTGACATTAAACCCTTTTATAAGGCCAACCACCAAGGTCAGTGTAGCCCAGAGGTGTGCAACCTTGTGGCTTCCCTGGGCCACTCTGAAAGAAGAGTTGTCTTGGGCCACACAAAATATACTAACACTGACGACAGCTGATGAGCTACGGTAAAAACAAATTAAAAATAGCAAAAAATCTCGTAATGTTTTTTTTTGTTGTTAGTTTTTTATATTTTTTTATATTTATAGAGAGTAATTATTTTATCTTCAGTGCATATTTATTTTTATTTTACTTTTGACAGATAGAGAGAGAGACAGAGACAGAGACAGCTAGAGAACCGAACTGTGGGAACTTCCCAGTTCAGCACGTGGGTCCTGCCTGGGCCGGAGCCGGGATTCGATCCTCGGTCCTCGGGGCCTCAAAGCGAGCGCTCAACCCGCTGAGCCGTCCCGGCTTTTCCCTCATAATGTTTTAAGAAAGGTTATGAATTTGTGTTGGGCCACATTTAAGGTTGTCCTGGGCCGCGTGCAGCCCGCAGACTGCGGATTGGACAAGCCTGATCAAGTCTTTCCAGTTTTCTCCTAACATTGGTGCAGCTCAGAACAGCAAAGAAATACACTGGACATTTTCTTTTCTTTTTTTTTTAAAGATTTATTTATTTATTTATTGGGGTTTTTTTGACAGAGAGAGAGAGAGAGAGAGAGAGAGAGAGATACAGAGACAGAGAGAGAACTGAACTGGGGGCACTTCCCCAGTTCAGCATATGGGTCCGCACGGGCCGGGGCCGGGATTCGATCCTCAGTCCCTGGCACTGCAAAGCAAGCACTTAACCCACTGAGCCATCCCGGCTTCCCCACACTGGACATTTTCCTAGGAGCCCTGTCAATGGCTAACGCATTAACTGCTTCAGTTTGTCCATCAGCTATGACATGTTGCATAAGTCAGACACGTTATCAATAAACCAATAATGGTAAAACACACCAATACAGAGGCCGAAGGCATACTGAACCATCAGCATTTATCCATCCCAAGAGGAATAGAGATGTTCTAGAAAGTAAACCTCCAATTAAACTTAAAAGAATTTTAGAGCTGGAGGAATCTTGAAAAGGTTATGCAATGCCAAATCCCTGAATTTTACAGAAGTGAAAATTGAAAACCTGAGAAGCACTGTCTTGGTCAAGGTGCCCCAAGGAGTCAACAAGCTATAAACTCACTCCTGGCTCATGTTCCATCACCTTGCCACCATCCTCGACTCCAAAACTTCATCTAAGACACTCATTTCTACCTCTTTTACCAAACCTTTAACCAGTTTTGGTAAAACACTTTACAAATCACAAGCCACACAGTTTGGCTGGTGTTCAGTTACTCCTACCTCCTTACAACATTCATTTCCCAGAAACCCTAAGAGACTAGTGCCATTAGGAGATGTAAGAGGCCGCAGCAGAAGCTTCTGCAAAACAACCGGTCTGGGACAGTTGTTTGGTCTTTTCGGGTTTATCAAAGCTGTCTTAGCAGGGAACAGATGGGGAGGGCTGAGAGGTCAACAATCCGCCACTCAAGGACATCATTCTTCCAGAAGAAGATGCCTCAGGCTCCTGGGGAAAAGGAAGTAGGATCTAATGCAAGCTTGTCCAGACCACAGGCCGCAGGAGGCACAGGACAGCTTTGAATTCGGCCCAACACAAATCCATCAAGTTTCTTAAAACATGATGAGATATTTTTGTGATTTTTTTAAAGCTCCTCAGCTACTGTTAGTGTGAGTGTATTTGATGTGTGGCCCAAGACAATTCTTCCAATGTGGCTCAGGGAAGCCACAAGGTTGGCCACCGCTGACGCAATGGAAAGAGTCCAGACTTAGATGTTAAACAACTAGGCACTTGTTGTACTACTTAATGTGAGCCTCTATTTGCTTTATCTGTAAAAAAAAAGGTCTATCTTACACCTCGTAGGGTTGCTGGAAACATTAAAATGGATGACAATTGAAAGAACAAAGCTCAGAACAGTGTGCTTCCCACTACACCTTTTGTGTGTAATTAAAAACGTGGGTTCCTCAGTCACACTGTTCAGGTCTTAAGTGCTTGGTGACGCATGTGGTGAGCGTGCTCTGAAGGCCCAGCACGGGATGTCTCACCATCACAGGAAGTTCTATAGGCACCATCCCAGTCTCCCTCTCCCTCACCCGAGTCCCGACCTCACCAGAAACCCTGTAGATTTGTCTTCCTAAATATCTAACCCTCTGCCACTGCCTTAAAGTCCTCACAAGTTGTGTGACTACTGAAGGCCAGCCTGCTTCCAGTTTCAGCCCTCTAGTCTAAGCTGTCCCAAGTGACATTTCAAATACAAAATATCTGAACTTGTCCCTCCCAAGGGCTTTCCATTACCTCAGGACCCCCAAGCCCAGTTTCCAATCCTTCCAAGACCCTGTTCCACATCTGCGCATCAGCCTCCCTCACCTTGACCTCTGTGCTGGATGTTGGGCTCACTATGACACACGGACATACAGTCACCCTGATGAAGCCCTAGAGGACCACCTGCACTGTGGGCAGAAGGACAAAACCCCACCTAAAGGGAATAAAAAGTTCCCAATGCCAATCCCCAGGCGGCAAACTGTAGGTAGGCTCAGCCAGGAAAGTGCTCCCATGCCAGTCTTCTGGGCCTAGAAGCTTAGCTATGCTTAAGGAAGTGAAGGCCCCTACTGCCATCACCCTGGTCCAGGTCACAGCCATCACCACGTGGCATGGTCTTGCTTCCTCCAACACCACAGCCAGTGATTATTCAAAACCACAAGGGGAAGCCGGGATGGCTCAGTGGGTTAAGCGCTCACTTTGCAGCACCAGGGACCGAGGATCGAATCCCGGCCCCGGCCCGTGTGGAACCACATGCTGAACTGGGAGCTCCCCCAGTTCAGTTCTCTCTCTGTCTCTGTATCTCTCTCTCTCTCTCTGTGCCAAAAATAAATAAATAAATAAATAAATAAATAAATAAAAACCACAAAAACTACCTTCACTCCCCTCCTTAAGCCGATCTCAATGGCCTCCCCTAACGTGCCAAATCCTCTAGAGGGCTTCAGAACTTCTTCAAGCTGAGGTCTGGGCCCCCCTTGCCCACCCCCTTTCCTGCCACTCCCCATCCCAAACCCTGCACTCTGCCAAACTTCCCACTTTCTCCCATTCTGGTCTCCTCTCCTCTGGCAACTATCTTCCTCCAGCTCTGGGCGGGATCACCACTGACTGGGGCAATGATAGGCAGAAGTAGGAATTCAAGAAAGGGCCAGGGGCATGGTGGGCCTTGCTTGGAACTCCCCACTTTAAGATAAGGTGACCAGACGTCCCGCTTTGGGCGGGACAGTCCCGATTTTTAACAATTTGTCCCGTGTCCCCGCGGCGTTTTAAAAAAGTCCCGATGTTTGGAAAGAATGCACGACAAGCTAGGGAACGGCGGGAGATAGACCCCATTTTTAATCAAGAGCCCCCTCCCCCCCGGTCCATGGTGTCCCGCTCTACCAATGTTAACATCTGGTCACCTTACTTTAAGAGCCCCTCTAAAGCACCTGAGAACCTTTTCCATTACGGAAGGCAATCCATCTCCAGCCATGCTTGAATGCATCATTGTTCCAGCCATACTTACTGGTTTCCAAACCTCCCGTGTGCTGCGTGGCCCGTCTCTCTGCCTTTTCACACACAGTCCCCTTTGCCTGGAATGACCCTGACAAACTTCTCCTCAACCCCAACCTTCAAGAATCAGCTCACCTGTTACCTGGCACTTTTCCTGCCCTCCGAGAAGCCCTCCTTAACACCCCCACCCCTGCGGAGTTCAAGGTCACTACACTGTTATCACCCCATAAAAACTCCACCTGCCGCCTCCCAAGAGGCCCTGCAATAGGGGCTGAGACGTCTCTATTTCCAGTGCCAATTCCTGGTTCCTATCAGGCATTCAAAAAAACAAAACAAAACAGGTCCATAAGCAAAAAAATTATGGGAGGAGACAACCTCAGCACATCCTCGTGGGCCCTAAGTCCCTCACTTACTTAGTTCTACCTCCGCCCACATCAGATCTGCTCTCTAGACCCTTCTGTGGGCCATCTGAGTCTCACCGAAAAGCATTAAAAGTTAAACACTCGCCCTGCTTTGGCCTCAATGCAACAGTAAACACAAATGCAAATGTGGGCCCTGAGGTCGCACCCCGGCTTGGTGACAAAGGACCGTCGGGTGCCCCGTCGTAGGCCGCTACCTTTATATCATCACGAGCGCAAACCACGGGGACACTTTCACAGACGGTTCCCAGGTCCGTGGACCGGGGCCACGAGCAACCCGCCCGGAGACCAGCGCCAAGCGGGCGCCGACAGGGCCTGGACCGCGGCGCCGGAGGCAGCGGGGCCGGGGGGAGGGGGAGACACGGCACCCGGGACCCCCGCGGCCCAAGGGGGGCTGGCCACCCGGGGCGGTCTCGGGGTTCCGGGACCGCGGGCCCGGAAGAGGTGGGCGCTCCTCTGGGAGTCCGGGGAAAATCTCGCAGGGGTTCGGGGTTCGAGAGCCCTGAGAGGGCCGTGGGCCTGGGCAGGGTCGGGGGACCGGGGCGGACCCCCAAGGGGCCTCAGGGGCTGGGGTTCCCAAGGGGCGGGTGAGAGGGGGTCCGTGGAGCCGAGGTCTGTCGGGGTCCCTGCGGTGGCCGCAGACCCCGGGAATGTCAGGGGGCCGCGGTGGCTCATAAGGGTCTCGGGGTCCCGACGAGCGCTGACCCCCGGGACCCCGGGACCCCTAGACCGGCCTCTCACCTGCGGCGCAGCAGAGACGCTGGTCCGCTGGTCCGCGCTCGCGCTCCCGCCGCCGCCGCCCGCTCAGCGGTCTGTCCGGCCGGCGAGGGCTCCCGGCGGCCGCGCGCCGCGGGGCGGGGCCGGGCGGGGGGCGGCCTGAGGGGAGGGGGCTGCGCACGCACGGCGGCCGGAGCCGGAGCGGACGCCGCGCCGCGCCGCCGCAAAGCCTTCCCCCGCGCGCGCGCGCCCTCGCCGCGCGAAGGTTCCGCCCCGAAGCCAACGGCCCCGGAGAGGCCCGAGGCCCCGCCCCGGGAGGAGGGAGGAGCCAGGACGCGCCTTCGGCCCCGCCCCCCGGGAGGAGAGGGAGGAGCCAGGACACGCCTTCGGCCCCGCCCCCTGGGAAGAGGGAGGTGCCAGGACACGTCTTCGGCCCCGCCCCCCGGGAGGAGGGAGGTGCCAGGACACGCCTTCGGCCCCGCCCCCCGGGAGGAGGGAGGTGCCAGGACACGCCTTCGGCCCCGCCCCCCGGGAGGAGGGAGGTGCCAGGACACGCCTTCGGCCCCGCCCCCCGGGAGGAGGGAGGTGCCAGGACACGCCTTCGGTCCCGCCCCCCGGGAGGAGGGAGGCGCCTGGACACGCCTTCGGCCCCGCCCCCGGAAGGCTTCGCCCCCCTGGAATTCCCCTGCGCCTGTGGGGTCCGGTGCGCTTCCGAACCTGCGTCTGAACCCCATCTGCCCGCACGTCCTCCGGTTCCTCGTCTGCAAAATGGGGGCGAGGGCACTTGGCAGGGACGTGGTGAGCATGGAGTGCGATTGGAAGCGCCCCCACCGCAGCACCCCTGCACACACGGCAGCTTCACTCGAACCGCAGCTGGGCCCAGACCCGGGTGGGTCCCAGGTCCCCAAACAGGCCCTGCTAGCCAAAGACCCCTACCCCCTAACATTGCCAGTCCCCTTGCCCCGCCCCGCGGTCTTCCCTTTCAGAGTGCTTATCACTCTCCGAATGACGGACACTTGTTATTTTTCTGTGTCCCTTCCGTAAGAGCTGAGACCTTGTGCACCGAGTCCACCCTTGAACCCCCAGAAGCTAGAATGGGGCTGGGCACACGCTGGAATGCGTAGTGTCTTGCACTTCCCTCATCAATAAATATTCCTGTGCTGAGCGATGGGCACCCAGACCTCCAGGAGACTTGGCGGCCCCTGCCCTGGGGGCTCCCCGGCCTCAGCAAGGACCTTGATCAACGGGATCCTCTGCGTAGGTGCTATCAGAGGCCACACCCCAGGTAGGAAGGGGCCCTGGGCTGGGTGTCCTAGGGTGATGGAGTAGAGGTCAGTTCAGGCTGCAGCTTTCAGCCCCTCCTCCCCAAAACTCAGCCCAGCAGCCTTAGGAGGACAGGGCCGGCAGAAGGGATACCTTAGGGACAATACGTGTCCCCATGTCCAAGGGAGATTCGGCTTCTCTCAAGTTGTGGAAAATGACTGAAAGGTACCGCCGCCCGGCCGCTTTGAGCATTTTCAGACTAGATAAGGGACTAGCGTGTCAGGTTGGCAAGGGCCCACGCGGGGCTTCTTTGCAGGGGTGTGTGTCACCCCTTGCTGATTGGTGTAGGTGTCCATGACCTGGCCTTCACCAGGCCAGTGTGAGCACATCTTTATTCGGTGTGTGCTGAACAGAGGAGTGTGTGTGTGGAGCAGCAAGGCTAGCCGGTGAGACATGAGTGTGTACGGAATGGATACACTTTTGTGTGCATGGGTATGCTACTGTTTACTGAGCACCTACTAGGCGTCAGGCGCTAACACCAGACTCTTCGTATGCACAGCTTACTTCACCCTCACAGTCGTACTCTGCAGAAGGTATTCTTCCCTTTTAACAGACTGAAAAACAGACAGAAAGGATGTGTAGCAAGTAGGGCAAGCTGGAAAGTGCACATCTGCTTGCAGTTGCTCCTGGGGGCCGTCTGGCTACAGAAAGGGCTTGGCACTGTCAGAAAAGAGAGAAGGGACAGCCTCACGGGCAGTGCCCCAGGAGGGTCCTGCAAAGAGTGAACAGAAATGACATCAGGGACCAGCTGGAACTCCTTCCAACCTGGAGAGGAAGTAGTTGCTTTATTGCATGGGAACACCCACATAACACGCAGATGCCCTGCACTGGTGTAAAGGCCAGATACCTGCATGTTCTATACCCCTGGACCACACCCTGCATGCGTAACACACACAACCACACACCATACACCCTCACACTGTGTGTATAGCCCCTCCTTACACATACAGGCTGCAGACACTCAAATAAAGAAGTTAGTTGAGAGTTTGGATCACACACACACACATCAGTGTCCTGCAGTAACTCCAAGCGGCTCCCGCCTCTGGGCAAGCTGTCAAAGGCTGCACTGCCAGCACTGGGCAGCAGGTGGGTGTGTGGCTATCGGGAGGAAGACAGCCTGGCAAGTGCACCTTGGAAGGGTCCGTCCAGCCCACTTCTCCGACACTGAGTCGGCCCACAAGCCATTCCACCTGCGCTCGGGCCTCCTTGCTGCTGGCCTGGAAGTTTGCAACAGACAGCTCTGAGGTCTCTGCTTACCAATCGGTGTCCGTTCCCCACCCCCACAGCCACGACATGGCCAGCGGAACCAGCAGGAACACCCACGGTGCTAGCAGCGGAGGGCACCACAGGAAAACCAGCCCCTGCCCTCACGGAGCCGACAGTGTAGATGGGGAAACTGACAGCTAACACGTGTCAGAGCACGAAGAGGCTAAAAGAAGAAAGTCTGGTGAGGGACCGACACCTATGAAAATAAAAGGGCAAGACACAGACACGGAGAAATTAGCAAAACATACGAGTATATCTGATTAAGAACCCAATCTAGAATATAGAAGGAACTCTTCTAACATGATTACAAGACAAACAGCCCTGTTTTTAAATACTGGGCAAAGGTCTGAACACAGGCTCCATCAAAAAAGATATGTGGATGGCAAATAAGGACCTAACAAGATGCTCAACAGTATTATTCATTGGGCAAATGCCAAACAAAACCACAATGAGATAACCACTTCGCACCACTAGACTGGCCAAAATTCAAAACCCTGGCCATCCCAAGTGCTGCCAAGCACAGGGAGGAACTGGAACTCTGGCACGTGCTAGTGTACAAACACTACACACCTGCCAGAATGGCTAAAATAAAAAAATAGTGATGTCCCCAAATGCTCATGAGCATGCAGGAGAATTGGATCATTGCCGGTGGGAATGCGAAATGGTTTTTCCAGCCACTGTGGGAAAACAGTTTGGCAATTTCTTTTCAAAGTAAACATTCACTTACTAAGCAAGCAACGGCATTCCTGGGTATTCATCCCAGAAGAATGAAAACTGTGTTCATGTGAAAACTTGACGTGAGTGTTCACAGCAACTGTGTTCATAGCAGCCCCCACTGGAAAGCACCTGAACGCCCCTCAATGGGTGGATGGTTAAAGGGCAGGGCGTTCTGTCACTCAGCAAGGAAAAGGAGAGGACTGTTGATCGTTGCAACTGCTTGGCTGGACCTCAAGAAAAGTATGCTGCATCAAAAATAATCTCTAACGTGCGCATACTGTAGGATGTCATTACAGCACAGTTTTGAAATAACACACTTGTAGAGATGGAGAGCGAGTCAGTGGTTACTGTGGTGACGGGCCGGTCCTACATCTTGATTGTGGAGATAGGGACACAGTCTGCACCTGAGATAAGATGGCTTGGAAACACCCACACACAGAATGCTTGTGAAACTGGGGGGAAAGGAATAAGCTCTGTGGATGTTACCAACAAAGCATTCCTGTTTCAACCGACCCTGAGAAACTTCTTTCAGGGATGGGCAGTGGGACGGCGACCTGCTGCGCACACCCGCAAAGGGGAAGCGATCTTGCTGTCTGGCTCAGGAGAGGGAATTGAGTCACCCGAGTGGAGACCCAGGACTGGGGAGACCCTTCACCCCCAAGCAGACTCGGTGACCTTCTGTGTCCTGTAGCCTTTTTCTGTCCTCCCATTGGGACAGGGAACCTGTGAAGGAACTTAGGCATCTGTGGCCTTGAACTTAACCGTTTGCATCAGCCCATTTTACAGATGAGAAAGCTGAGCCCGGGAAGAGGTGACTAGGGGTGGGGGGGAGGTGACAGGATGGGTTGTCAGTGGAGCCACACCCACGGTGCATTTCAGTTCCCAGCACCTCACAGCCAGCAAACCCCAAGCACCACCCAATAGCGGCACCTACGGCCAGTCTCACGGGACCCGTAACACTCCCATGAGGTGACCTGGGAAGGTGCTGATTTCCCCATGACCCACGAGGAGGTCAGACAACCAGGGGCTCTGACGGCCCGGATTCCCTCAGCCCCCATCACCTTCACCTGAAAATTAGTCCCCTGTCCCCACCCTCTTGAGAAACAATCCAGCCCCTCAATACCACATGGACTCATTCCTTCACTGTCTTGTTCATTCTGTAAATCTTTATTGAACTCAAATGCTTGCGGAGATTTTATTAAAAGCTTTCCTGTGTCCCCTGGGGTGTGGCTAGGGGAGATGCTGCCGCCCAGAAGCGGTGCCCCGGCTCAGTCCTGGAGCTTGCTGGCATACACCTCGGCCCTGTCCAGGGCCGGCCCCCGGTTCACAGACGTGTACGAAGGTTCTGAGGTCCCCAGGGACTTGGGGACGGCTTCCTGCGTGATCTGGGAGTCGTGCGTGGTTTGCCCATCAGAACCGCCCATGTCTCTGACCGAGGGAATGAAGAAAGCCAGGGTTAGGGGCACAGAACAAGGCCAAACCCCTTTAGCTGGTGGGGGACCCTTCCACTTAGACACTGCTGTGATGCATGTCGTCTTAGGCATTCATTCAATAATCTTTCCAGAGCACTGATTGTGTGCCAGGCCCTAACCGAAGGGAAGTGTCCCCTTTTGGAACTACAGGTCTTACCATGAGCTGGACACTTGAGGAGTCCATTGTTCCATGTCCCTAAAAAGCTAAGGCTGGGAAAGCCGGGACGGCTCAGCGGGTTGAGCGCTCGCTTTGAGGCCATGAGGACCGAGGATCGAATCCCGGCTCCGGCCCAGGCAGGACCCACGTGCTGAACTGGGGAGTTCCCACAGTTTGGTTCTCTAACTGTCTCTGTCTCTGTCTCTCTCTCTATCTGTCAAAAAGTAAAATAGAAATAACTATGCACTGAA
>PVKE010004529.1:0-19844 GCA_004027555.1 Craseonycteris thonglongyai | reverse complement strand
GGCATTTGATGAGAGTGCCTGAGGAGTGTCTGGGGCAACAGTGGGAAGTCTGGTGCAGCTGCAGGTGGGCTGGGGGTGTAGGAAGGATCATTGGAAGAGGCCGGCTAAGTCAGATAATAGGATCTCAGGTACCAGATTAGGGACCGAAGGACAGAACCACGTCTGGCCAGACAGACTGGTCTCTTGGTGGCTAATCTCATCTATTTGTGTTTTTATTCATTTAAATGTCAAAGGTTCAACACAATTTCCAAGTTCACTGCCTTCCTCCCCATCCCCCACCCTTTCATGCCTTTTCCTGCCTGGCTAATTTCTCCTTGTCCGTCCAGTCCACTGATTCCAAGCAGCTTTCCACCTGCTTCCCCACTCGCATTGGGAAAGGCACCCCTCTTGATCTTCACAGCCCCCTGGGCCTCCCTCTCTCACTGCATGATGCATGAGACTTTCATCCATCCTGGAACTGATGAGTTTGCTTCCTCCAGGAAGCCCACCCTGCTGCTCCGGGCGGCGCCTGCCCTGCGGGTGCCTTGGTTCAGGCCCCGCTCAGTCTTCCCGGGGATAACAGGTTGTGTGCACGTCTGTCTTCCCACCCGGCAGCCCTGCTAGCTGCTCCAGACAGCCCATGAAGACCTGGAGGAGTCCTACACCAAATGGATGCTGATCAGAGCTGCTAGTGGGCAGCTGGAAGCTGGGGCTAGGGTCCCAGCTCTCTTTTAACAGACTGTGTGACCTTGGGACCCCTTCCTCCCCATCCGCCCTGCAGGTGAGTGACTTAATATAATGACAACAAAAGCTGACACTTGTTTATTGCCTGGGCACAGCCCTGAGGACTATGCAGGGGTTATTTCACTTGACCGTCACAATTCCACAGGGTGGATAGTAAGTATCTCCGTTGACCAGAAGAGGAGCCTGAGGCACAGAATAAGGTACTTGCCCCAGGTTGTGCCTCTGTGTGCCAGACCCAGGATCTGCCCACAAGTCCGGTCCCTACCCAGCTGACCTTGACCTGGGATGCCCCAGGACTCGGCTCTCCCCTCACTGGACTCCACCACGCCCACACTGGGAGGGGGCTCCTTTGCCTGCTGGGCTCACCCTGCCTCAGAAGACGCTCCCAGTGGAGCGTGTCAAGTGTGTTCCCCAGTTCCGCCCTCCAGCTGGTGGGTACTCACAGGAGGCTGAGGCCGATGGCACCGGCAAAGCCCAGGAGCAGGAAAAAGGGCAGGGAGCCCAGGATGGACGTAATGACGATCATGCCTCCGCTTCGCCGGCCCGGCCATGTGTCGATCGCCAAGTACGGCATGGCTAATGGGACACGGGCCCATTACTCCCCAGACACCGCACCCTCAGCCTCCTCCCAGAGATGCACAGGGCCACCCGAGCCCAGGTGGCTGCGAGTCCCAGGGGGGAAGCGGGGACCCAGTTCCACGACTGTCTCCCCCAACGCTGAGGTGCGATTAGTGTATCTTGCTTGCCCCACATCCTCCTTGCCAGCTCTCTCGTGTGTGTCTGGTCTCTTCCTCTGTTCACTGTCTTTTTTACATACTTTTCATTATAAGCTGGCTCCGGTCTTCGGGTGAGATGGAAAGGATACAGATGACAAACTATTAAAGGTGAAGCAAGGAGCCCTGGTCTACGGGAGCCCTCTGCTCTGGCCAGTGTCGCCCTTTGGAAATGAAGTGACGGAACAAGGAATAGGTCCGACGTGAACCGGCCCCTTTCCGGCCATTGCCCCTCGTCGCTCCCACAAGCCCCCGTTCTGCAGTGGGCTCCCTGCAGCTCAGGGAGACAAGCTCCAGGTCAAGGGCACTCGGATCCCAGGCTCAAGCCTACAGGTCTGTCTACTCCCCAAGGCCACGCTCAGACTGACCTCAGGCCCCGCCCCAGTGCGCTGGCGCTGGGCCCAGCCCTTTCATCTGGATGACCTGAAGGAACCCTGCTGGGGAGGCAGGGCAAGGGATTTTCTGGCCACATCTCAGATGTGGAAATCGAGGTTCCGGGGGGCTCGCACAGCTGCGAGGCCCGGAGGCTGCGCTTGCACCCAGACCTTTCCATCCCCGGGCTGGGCTGTCTTAAGAGCCGCACTGGCCACACATGGGCCTGATTGCACCCCGCTAGCTGCGGGGTGACCTCTGACAGCCTGTCAATGCCCTGACACTGCAGGCCTCTTGGAGGCATCCGTGTCTTAAGCGCTGGAAATGCAGCTGACTGGCTCCAGTCACACCCTGGCCTGTCACTGTGCCTGGCCCTCAGGCAGGAAGGTGGGGGAAGGACGGAGCTTCCGGCTAAATTATCATCAGTTGCATTTTCCTCATAACCCAGAGGCCTGCCTGTGTCCAGGGAGACTTTGGAGGGGCAGCCTGAGTCTGCTGCCCCAGGCTCCCTTGCAGACCCCCACCCAGGCTACCCCCCAGCACTTACGGTGGTTGGTGCGGGTCGGGTCTGACCACAGGGTCTGGTCCTGTACCAGGCCCGTGGTCATATTGACCAGGGCGTACTTGAATCTGGAAGGAGACAGAGTAGGGATGACTTCCATGCATGCTGTGAGCCTGGGCTATAGGGAGGTGGGCGGGGTTGGGATGGCCGAGGTCGGGGACAGAGGGGACTTCTAAGAGATGGCAATATGCCAGGCCACAGGCGGGCTCTGGGCAGCAGGACAGCGCTAGACTTCACACTGTCACCTTGTCACACACATGTGACTGCCTAGACCCTTTCCCCAGCTCAGATGCCACCTTCTCCACCGGGAAGCCTTCTACTCTGGGCCCTCCCTCTGAGGGCCCCTGTTTCTCTATTATGTGTACATCACATGTAGCAGATTTGCTGAGTCTTGGCCTGTTTGTCCTTCTTGTGTTTTTGCCTTCCCTATTCCCAGCTTTGTCCTTGGTATCACAAAAAAATACTTTAATAGTAATAATAGTGATATCCATTCCCACCCTGCTGCACTGGGATAAGGGCTACATCTTATATGCAGAAAATCCCCCGATCGAGCGTCACAAATCATAAAGGAAAATCAGGCGATACAGCCCACAATGGTCACAGCCACCCTGAGGTCAGCACCAAATGACGGATGCTTTGAGCACTGAGAAACCCACAGTCTCTAACACATGTGAAACAATTCAGACCCTAATGTCTCTGTAACCTCCAGTGTTTTGCCTAATTCCCTACTTCTCTAGGTCTGAAGATGAGACCTCCAGAGGCTGGGACCTGCACCCATGTCCCCAAGGTGAGGCTGGCTTTGCCATCAAGGAGAGAGAAGAACCAGGTCAGCGGGGAGAGATGAGGGTGAAGACAAAGACGCAAGGCTGAGGCCAAAAGGAGACACAAGCCATCTGACAGGACGGAAGGTAAGTGATGGCCTGGCCCCCATGTGTAGCCCAGAAGGTACGGAGACCCCAACACAGGCCCCTCCATGGTAACAGGAGTGGCTTTGGCACCAGCTAAGAAGACCCCGTGGCCGTGGTCAGGGCTGAGCCCTGAGCTCTGCACGGAGACGATGCGTGGGCAATCCCTGTGGAAATGAATGGGTGGCCCGCTGCTCTGGGCCGGGCCGCAAAAAGGCGTGCAGAGGGAGGAAAAGGCGTGCAGAGGGAGGAAAAGGTGTGTGGAGGGAGGCGGGGAAAAGCAGAGGACCAAGTGGGGCTCTAATTCATGCTGAGCCCCAGCTTTTCACCAGGTTTGGGGCCCTGTGCAAATAAAAAATTTGGGCCCCTTGTTGAAACATTAAGAATTTCAAGATGGCAGGGCATTAAGGTCTCTGAGCTCAGCCACACACCCAGGAAGCTCTTTCTCTGACCTGGGATGGTCTGGGCACGCAGTGGACTGTCAAGACATGTGGCCTCGCACATGTCAGTCACCAGCTCTGGGTCTCCCCAAGCGGGGGCTGGGGCACACCGCCACTGTCCTGCGGCCGCCCACACCCACCTGTACTCCGTGTTGGCTGACAGGGGCGGGTTGCAGAGGCCCTGAAAGTTGGGGTCGGACAGGCAGGTTGCATTGGTGCCCACCCTGATCAGGTAGGCATTCAGGATCTCCGAGGCCCGGGACACGTCCCCTACGGCATCCAAGCTGGGCAGGTCGCTGCAGGGGGTCAGGTCAAAGGCCGAGGCCTTGTACGGGGCTGTCCTCCCCCCCTCCGTTTGCTGGAACGTGGAGCTCAGCGGGGTCTTGGTGTGGTCCTCCACAGAGGCATTCCTGGAGCTGGCTGCAGACACAGCACCGAGAGTGAGGTTCCTGGCCACCCCACCTCAGTCACTCACTTAGTCATTCATCAAACGCCCCTGAACATCCTCTGTGAGCCAGCACTGTGCTCAGGGTGCAAGCATGGGGCATGCTCAGTCCCGGCCCTCAAGGGCACCCTGTACAATGGCAGTGACAGACAGGGGCACCTCTCCTGTGTTGGGCACTATGTGCAGCCCTCACCCACCTCATCTTGCCACAGGCCTGTAATCCTCCCACTCCTACAGACTACTGTCCTTTCCTCGCTGGACTCCCTCTTCTGTGAAATGGGAAACAGCGTGGCGGCAGGCAGACCTGTGATGGGCCCTAGGTCTCTTCCTTACTGGCTGGCTAATCTTGGACAATTCACTTGGCCTCTCTGGACCCTGGCCTGTGGAATGGGAGAAAAATACCCCGCTATGCCCACAGATTGCGCACAGGCAGGTGGGCATTCAGTAAACGTTTGCTGGGAGGATAAAATGACCCCAAGTGGCTGGTGGCTAGAAAGGTGGGAGGCTGTCACTGGGTTCCTTCCCTTGGAAGCTCAGGATCACTGCCCGGGGCAGGGGGCAGGGCTGGGCCAGGGTGGTGCCCTTGAAAACACCCATCTTGAACCTCCTTGGGCCAGACTGGGGCTTGAGGATCAGAGTGTGAATTCACTCTCCAGTTCTAGGGGTTCCAGTGAGTTAATCCACTTCTCTGAGCCTTGACTCTTTGTTCACAATACAGCTGGTCCTTGAACTACATGGGGTTTAGGGCACAGTTGAATATCTGAATATAACTTTTGACCACACCCCCAAAACTTAACTACTAATACCCTACTATTGACCCGAAGCCTCAGGAAGAACGTGTATCGTCAGTTCACACACATTTTGTACATTGTAGGTATCATACACTGTATTCTACAATAAAGTTAGCTGGCGAAAAGAAAATGTTAAAATCATAAGTAAAAGGAAATACATTTACAGTATTTACTGAAAAAAAAATATCAGCATATCAGTGGACTCCTGCAGGTCAAACCCAAGTTGTTCAAGGGTCAATGGTGGCTACCTTGCAGGTTGGCTACAAATATCAGCTGGAAAGTGTGCAGAGCACCCAGCATGATACAGGCATTGGGGATTGCTGTAACTGATTTCCCCCAATTACCCGAATGTCCCTTCAGGGAAGGGCCTGTCTGTGACTGCCGTACCCAGCCCAGGGCCAGCACAGAACAGACTCAGTGCAGGTTGGGGGCAGGATAGTTACAGGGAGGGAGGGCCCCTCTAGCTGGAGGGAAGCAGGACCCTCACCTGTGTCAACCAGGACGTAGAGGTAGACTTCATAGGGGCCGCTGAGGGCCTCTGTGCTGTCAAACATGCAGAGAGGTTTTTCCAAGGCCACCGTGCTGAGGGTGGGGTTGTTGGTGGCAAAGGTCACGCTGGCCAGTTGGGGCTGGAGGCTCACACCTGGTGGATGCAATGAGGACAGGAGCCGATGACCCCTGGCAGAACCCTCCACACTCGTGGGCATCCTGTGCCCTCCCACAACACACACCCATACACACGCACCCGCGTGTCGGCATGTGATCATCTAGCACCTCCTGTGTGCAGGCACTGGGCTTCAGCCTCCCCACGGGTCACCTCAGGAACCTGCCTCGGCACCCCTGCCCCCACCCAGCCACCTTTGCCAGGAACCAGGCTGAACTGCCGCCCTCCCCCGCGCCCCACTGCAGATATTCAGTTACCAGAAGCCCGGTTGTCCCTCCTAAGCACCTCTCCACCGAGTCTTGGAGTCCCACCCTCTTCACCTGGACCCCAGTAACAAGCGCCCCCCATCCTCTGCTCTCTGACATGCGAGTTTGACTGTGTTGCTCTCCCACTAGGCTCTACCGTGGCTCCCCATTGCCCTCCAGTGCAGTCCAGGGTCTCGGGAGGGGCGATGAGGTCCTGAAGTTCTGGGTCTTGCTTTATTGGGTCTCCAGTCTGCCCTCTAGGCACACCGCCCTCGCCCCTAGCTCCAGCCGCTCAGATGGACAGGGGCCGGGAAGTGCCCAGGATAGACCATGCTGCTGCCTCCTCCCAGGACCTGGCCCTGCTGTGCTTCACCTGAAATGCCCCTCCTTCTCCCCTGGTCCTGGCAGCCCCGTGAGTCTAATCCAGTGCTGTCTCTGCTCTCCCACAGCCCACGGGGTGTCTGTCTTTGGAAGCATGTGTCACAGGGCTCTGTCATCCATGAGCCCTGGAATCCCCACCAGAGGAAGCTTATTAGTCAGTGGTGGTTATTGTTAATATCTGGGCCCCCAGAGCCTGCACAGGGCCTGGCACGGATCAGGCACCCGTGCCTATTCCTGGAGTGAATAAGTGAAGTTCCCTTCTCCAAAGCCCCTGCCCATCTTAGTCTCTCAGACTCCTCGCGTGCAAGACACAGTTGCCCACCGGCCCTGGACAAGGCCCCCTCCTCTCATCCGATTACCTGAGCAGAGCCGCAGACAGCCGAGGGCCAGCAAGGCCCAGAGCGGAGGCATCGCCTGGGACACGCCGCGACAGAGCCGGCGGCAGGTCCAGGGGCAGGCGCGCACCTGGCCTCTAGCCCCAGGTGCACCTGCCAGCCCCGCCCCGCCCTCTCCGCCCAATCCGAGCGGCCCCTTGCCGGCTATTTGCATACGCCCCGCCCCCGGCCTCCTGGCCCACACATGCCGCCGGGCACCGAGCGTCTGCGCTGGAGCCCTTAGCAGAGCACCTGCTGTGTGCAAACCTGGGCGGTGCTTTCCTGCGTCTCAGCTAATGAGACCGTGGGGGCAAGCCACCCGCCTCTGAGCCTCCGTCTCCACACTGTAGAATGGGGGCGCTAATCCATACCACAATTTATAGGGACCCTACCAGGTACCAGGCACTCACTGGGCTCTTCAGAAGATGAACCCGGTTATCCGGTGAAACAGTGAAAGCGCTCAAGTCTGTGAGCCGTCTAGAGCCCTGCGGTGTGACCCCTTCAGCTCACAGGTGCAAGGCCACGGCTGCGCGTGGACTTCCTGGATAAAAACAAATAGCCTCTAACACACACTATGGCCGTTAGCGGGAAGGCATGTGCATTGATTGGATGATAATGGGGATTAGATGTTATCTGTCCTGAGTGTGACCATTGTATTGTGATTACTGTATTTTCCGGCGTATAAGACGACCCCCTAATTTTACAGTTAAAACATAGGTTTAGGCCTATATTCGCTGTATAAGACGACCCCCCACTTCCGAGGCTGTCGTCTTATACAGCGAATATAGGCATAAACCTATGTTTTAACTGTAAAATTAGGGGGTTGTCTTATACGCCGGAAAATACGGTATGAAGAAGATACATGGTGTCTCACAGATACAGTGTCACCGTGCCTGAAATGAGCCTGAGTATGTGGAGCAAGGGAGTAAGCTTAAAGCAGATGTAGCACAATGTTAACAGCCGCTACGTATGGGTGTTCATTGTGCTCTTCTGGAGACGTTTCTACAGATTTGAAAGTTTTTTAAAGTAAAAATGTTGGGAGAAAGAGACTATGCTCAGCCAGAAACGGCACCGTTCCTCTCTCTGGGCCTCAGTTTCCCCTCCGTGAACCTGGGAGGAAGTTTGATCGGTTCTCAGCTCTGAGTGGATAATCAGGTCCTTATCTCCAGGAAACCAAAGCTGCCCCAGAGATAAGGAACTCCTAAGCAAAGGGTGGGGTTTTCCGCTAGGCATTTTTACGTACTGACATTTCTTGTCCCACGAGAACTGGAATTTATTTATTGAACTGGAGTTTATCGGGGGCTGGCGGAGTTAACCTTTCAAGCTCAGCCCAGAGTTACCGTGAGAGAAAAGGCCCAGGACTCTGTCGTCTTCTCCAAAACTCATCAGTTTCAAATGAAAAAACAAACAGAACGTCCTCCACTCTCTTGTCTTGCCCAATTATGGAGAGAATATTTAGGGAGAGAAGTTAAAATAATAATCTCCAAAGGCCCCAAAACAGTTTGCACACAAAAAAAGGAAGTCTTGGATTTATAAACAAGTCTTCCCTTCACAGATGCTGACTTCTGTCTGGCGTGTTCTGAAGAGTGGGGAGCGCAGGAGAAATGAATGGCTGTAACAAATTCGCTTGGGAGACACCCAAGCTGTTCTGCACAGAGAGACACTGGTAAGAAGAGGGACATTGACACCTGCCAATGTCCCCCACACTGTGGCCCCGTGCCCCAGTGGACATTCTAAAAAACTTTAATAAAACAAAAAAACCTAATTTTTTTCCTTTTTGATCAAGTGAATTCCAGGGCACTGGGCTGCAGCCTGACTTGGAACTGTTTATATACCTCGGTCCTTCAGTCTTTCTGAACCCTGGCCCAGAGGACTTGTTGGGAGGCTGCAAAGCAGGAAGTTCTGTGATGTGAAAGGTTATGCAAACCCCAGCCCTGCACAGGCCTCCTTTGAATTTGAAACACGGGGAAGCTGTGGGTTGGAAACTCTTGACCTAGAAATGTTTCTCCAAGGGTCAGAGAGTCCTGAGCCGGTTTCCGGGACCCTCTCCTTCATAGATCAGAGAGGGTGTGGGTAATTCCCCCCCTTGCTTTGGGCATTTGCCACATCTGAGAGGTGCTGGAAACCGAGCTTCCCTGCGCATTGAGATCCAGTCACTTTAAAACAAGACAAAACAAAACACAAGCAGCGGCCCAAGCTCCTGGCCCTCGGGAGCCCACCCATCTTCCTGCTCCCAGCAGCTCCAGCCGCTTGTCCTGACAGGGGCCCTGGCTTTTGTCCTTTCTGGGGCAGTCCCTGCCCCTCCCCGAAGCATTAGTTGCCTCTTTGGTAAAGTGGGGGTACTGAAGGTGTCCCCTTGCAGAGCGAAGGCATGAAGCGTGGTCGTGCGGTGAAGGTGGGACTGGGGTAGTGGCAGCGTCAGGTCAGAGGCGTCTCCTTCAGTGGCCATCACGGCCCCTGCCCGGCCCTATCAGGCCCAGCCTCCCAGGGTCAGAGCAGGGGTTCCACCCCCTGCGCTTTCCACTCCCACTGTGGGATCCGCGGGGCTGGTTCTCTGACTAGGGACCCGGCTTCCGCACATTTGTGGAGCGAGCAGCATCTTCTCCCACCCGCTGACCCCTGAGGGGTGGCGGGGGCGGGGGGTGGGGGTCGTTTGCAACCTGAATTTAACTAACACCCCCAGGGCTACCAGCTGTCCCGTTCTGCGCTGGGCACAGGGGGCTGAGGGCAATCAGATCCCGGGTCTCTGGAGAAGCTGTTGGAGCTCCCGAGTCAAGGCCAAAGGACAGAGGAGGGTGCAGTCACGGGTGGGGGTCTGGCCCCGCCCGCCCTGCCTGCTGGCTTTGCGGGAAGGTGAGGCCCTCTGGTTGAGCAGAGGCAAACTGGTTTATCCACGTCTGGAATGAAGCCGGATTAGATAGTAACCTCCCGTCGTCTGTGTGACCTGCAGACTGTCGGGCATGGGGCAGGGGGCGGACAGGGGCTTTCCTGCCCAGCCCTGAAAGGCCTGTGTTGGCTCCTCACCCCGGCCCACCTGGGTGGGTCAGAGCCGGCAGAATAAGAGCAGGCCCTGGTCTGCCCCCAAGCACCTCCCCTCTGTCACCCTGCTTCGTCCTCACAGCAGCTTGGGGAGGCACTGGGCCTCACCCCCACTTTACAGAGGAGAAAGCAGGTTCCAAACTACAATGACATTCCCCGTCTCCTCCCAGATGGTGAACCTGAGTCCCCGGTGGCCAGTACTGTGTGAACTCTGCGACACTGAGTGGGTGTCTCAGGGGTGCTGGGCGAGGGTGGGGGTGCGGGGCGCTGTACGTGGAGGAGGTGGTTGGGGCGACCTGGGTGGGGCACCCCTAGGCCATGGGTCGTAGCCCGACCCTGGGAGCTTGGATCCCAGGCTTCGGTCTGATTTGACTGCTGCTCCGTCAGCCCCATCCATTTCCACCAGAAGGGGCTTCCGTGTGCACATGGGTCCACTCCCATACCGTCTGCTGGGGAGACTGAGGCCTGGAGGGAAGAGCAGGCTCTGGACCCCTTCCACTGCCTTGCACAGATCAGGTAGAGAACAGTTCTGCCTTGGTCCAGTCTGACACTGCCCTTTGGGTGTTAGTGCCTGCACGCTGAGCACCCTGCCAATAGCCCCAGCTCTCAAATGAGTTCTCTGTTTCATGTTCCTGTCTTAACCGAACCCTGTAACGGCTCTGTGAACACCTTCGGCCTCCCTGGCAGCTCCCTGGGGAGACAGGGAGGCGGGAGGCATCCAGGTTACACGCAGGACTTGCTGTCAGCCAGGCAAGCTACGGCCTTGGGCAAGTCACTTACCTCTGAACTACGTCATGGTTTGAAAGTGCTCATAGACTCTTGATCATGGATGTACTCGAAGAGTTACATACATTAATGTATCTGAATAGACATTTTTCCAAATAAGACACACAGACAGCCAACAGGCACATGAAAAGTGGCTCAACATCAGTACTCATCAGGGACACGCCACTGGAACCACACTGGGCTGTCACATCACACCTGTCAGAATGACTGTTGTCAACAAGACAGGAAATAACAAGGGGTGGAGAGGATGCAGAGAAAAGGAATGTAATTGGTGCAGCCACTATGGAGATTCCTCAAAACGTTAAAAATAGAACTATCTTATGATTCAGCGACCCCACTTCTGGGTATTTATCCGAAGAAAATGAAAGCATGAAGTTGAAAAGAAATATGAACCCCTGTGTTCATTGCAGCACTATTTACAACAGCCAAGACATGGAAGCAACCTAAGTGCCCATCAATGACGATTGGATAAAGAAGAGGTGGCACATATGTGCAATGGAATATTACTCAGCCATAGAAAAGAATGAAATCTTACCGTTTGTAACAACGTGGTTGGAACTACAAGGTACTATGCTAAGTGAAAAAATCAGACAGAAAAAGAATGTTATATGATCTCATTTGTATGTGGAACCTAAAAAAAAAGAAAAAACCCAAAACAAACACACAGCCCTAGCGCATGGATACAGAGCACAGATTGGTGGTCACCGGAGGCAGTGATCGGGGTGGGGCGGGGGGTGAAATGGGTGCAAGGAGTCAAAAGATAGAAACTTCCAATTATAAAATAAGTGAGTTCTGGGGATGTGAAGTGCAGCGTGCTGACTATACTTAATGATACTGTTTTGCATATTTGAAAGTAGCTACGAGAGTGGATCTTAAAAATTGTCATCACAAAAAAGAAAAGTTGGTAGTTAGGTATGGTGACAGATGTTAACAGGACTTATGGTGATCACTTTGCAATGTATTTTTGCAATATATACAAATATCAAATCATTATGCTGTACACCTGAAACTAATACAATGTTGTATCAACTATCCCTCAATAATAAAAATAAATAAGCTAATGTATATCACCAGGACTCAATGGGGAGGATTAAATGAGATGATCTATGTCTTGAGTACTTGATAAGTGAATAAATGAATCCTGGGCATGTACTTCTTTAGCAGAATCTTCCAGGCAAATAACCCCACGGTGGGATTGAGACCACCAAGGGGTGGGGGGAGGGTCTTCGGGGAGAAGCGGGGCACTAGCTGCTCCTCAAATCCATCCACACAGTAGCTGAGCCTCTCCCTGGACCTGCGCTGTCCACCTGTAGCCACCTGACGTGGCTATTTGAAGTCCATTCAAATTAAATGCAATTAAAAATTCAGCTCCTCAAGTTCAAGCGCCACGTTTCAAGGGCTCCGTTGCCACACACAGCTGGTGGCTGCCGTCCTGGACGGTGCAGATCTAGAACATTTCTGTCTCTCCAGAAGGTTCTATTGGGTGGTGCTGTTCTACACACAGGTCAGGATGACTGTCCATGGGGCATCCCGTGGAAATTCCACTTACTGGTTAGAACTGGGGCTGGGATAAGGGGCGGGACAAAGTGGGGCAGACCAGGAGAACGGCTGCTTGTGGAATAACTGCATTACTACGACACCCCAGGAGTGTGCTGGGAACGCAGGTGCTCACACAGACCCTGCCCTCAGGGCGCCTCAGATTAGCAAAAGGACAGACATCCTGAGAGGTCAGATAACCTCACAGAACTGCGTCCACTGAGACCACAACAGGCTGAGAAGAGGCTCAGGGAGCTAGGGGGCTGGGGCTCCAACTCCTTCCACCACCCGTGCCCCGGGAAAGCTGCGTGCAGCTCCCGACTCCCGGATTCATTCACCTGAAAACCGTTCCCCCAGTGGGGTCCTGGGCGACCCTGGCCCATCCCACTACACTGTCCTCAGAGAAGGAAACAGTGAGTGTGTCGTGGGGGACGGGGCCCCAGGAGGCTGTGGGCACCCGTGCAAGGCGCCTGCCTGGCCCAGCCTGGGGCCCGGGAAGGCTCCCCGGAGGCCGTGGTACCTGAGAGGCCATGAGGTGCACTGAGTTAGTTTTTCGATTTATTTATTATTATTATTTTTTAATGTAAAAAATTATTTTTTAATTTTTTTATTGTTTTTGACAGAGAAAGACAGAGAGAACTGAACTGGGGGCACTCCCCAGTTCAGCATATGGGTCTGCACCGGCCGGGGTCAGGATTCGATCCTTGGTCCCCGGGGCTGCAAAGTGAGCGCCTAACCCACTGAGCCCTCCCGGCCTCCCCAGGAGCTGGTTTTTAGGGCTGTGAGGACCGCGGGCCTGGGCCAGGTCCCCCCACCGGCAGGGCCCCGCTGCGCTGGTGTCGGGCGCCCCCTGGCGGCGCCCCGGCAGCATGTCCGCACAGGGAGGGCGCAGAGCGGGGTCAGCGCTGGGAACGTGGGATCGCGCCCAGCCCTCGGCGGACTGACCCAAGATCTATTAGAATCGGAAGAAAAAGAACGCATTTTTACGTAGAAAAAGGAATGTCTCAGAGCAGGGTGGGGGATGGAGACAGCACTCCTTAGACACCCAACTTGGGGCTGAGTTCATTGCATCCAGCTTATGCAAGGGCAGGACCGTACCGTTGCCATCGGCATTTTACAGATGAGAACACTGAGACTCAAGAGCCAGGGTGTGGGGAAGCCGGGAGGGCTCAGTGGGTTAGGCGCTCACTTTGCAGCGCCGGGGACCGAGGATCGAATCCCGGCCCCGGCCCGTGTGGACCCATGTGCTGAGCTGGGAGCTCCCCCAGTTCAGTTCTCTCTCTGTCTCTGTATATCTCTCTCTCTCTCTTTCCTCTGTCAAAATAAAAAAATAAAAAAATATATATTTAAAAAAAAAAGAGCCAGAGTGCAGCACCGCTGGGATGTGATGTGCCCCCCAGTGCTTGTGTCTGGTCTCCCTCTTTGGTCTCACCTCCGTCATATGACATATTCATCGAGCACCCACCTGGTGAAGGCTCCTTGATGAAAAGTTGGAATCCAACAGCTGTTTACATGCCCGCCGCCCTGTTCTGATGGAAGTGTTGGGAGTGGTGCGTCCTGGGAGCGGCAGGTGAAGGGCTGGATTAGAGAGAAATGTTGGCATGTTCTGAGGCGCCCTCTCCCACCCAGGCCCTCAACCCATGGGGGTCCCAGTTAGATGTTGCCATGGTGCTTCCGATGCTCTGGGCCCTCCCCTTCTCTCTGTCTCTCTCTGTCAAAAAAATAAAAATAAAAATAAATAAATAAATAAAAGAACATTTCATGTTGGGTTTAGGGCCCACCCTGAACCCAAGATGCTCTCATCTCGGGAGCCATACCTTAATTACATCTGCAAAGACTTTTCCCCAATAAGGTCACTCACATTCACAGGTTCCAGGTAGACATACCTTTGGGGGCACTGAGGGGCCACAGTTCAACCCACTGCTCCGTGTGCAGGGGAAGCATCCATGCCACCCTCTTTTGACCAGGAGCCTGGGGTTGTCCTCAGGGGCCCCTCCACTGAGCCAAGCATCTCACTGGCCACGGTGATTGGTCTGGGGCTGGTCCAATCAGAGGCAACCCCGAGACCCTGCTTGTCCTCGTAGTGAGGCTGTCATGAGGCCGGCTGCTGGCAGCCACCTTAGTAGTGGGAGGGCTGGACCGGCCCAGAATGGAGCGCACACAGAGACCAGGGCCCAGAGGTGGAAAGTGAAGCCGAGTCGTTCGGGTTCCAGGAGCCCACACACTCCCCTTCCTGAGAAGCCAGCTGAGAGGGGGTTCCGTCCCTGGCTCATCAGTGGGAAGTGAAGGAAACAGCTATACCATGAGCTCCCACCTAACCAAGGGGTGAATTTGGGGGCACATTGGTCGTCAGGGCCCTCTTCACGTGGACTGGGCGTTGTTAATTTTCTTCCTTTCATTCATCGTTTATCTTCTACATGCTGGGGGCTGAGGCGATGGGGTCATCTTCAGGCATTTCTTGGACCGAGTCATTCTTGCCTGGAGAAGTTGTGCCCACATCCTCTCCATGAATGTAGCCTTATTAAATGTAATTGTTCTCCGAAAACAGTTCTGGAAGGATTTTTATAATTTTGCTCTTGAATCAGTTGGCTACCTGACACTGCCTTCGATGACCTTGGAGAAGATACCTAACCTCTCTGTGCTGCTGGCTTATCTGCAAATAGGGATCATGATGTTGCCAAGTCACAGAGTTCCATGTTGGCCTTTGTAAAGTCCAGCACATAGTAGGTCTCCTGCACATGACATGTTTGCTAAATAAGATACAGATACCGGTGACCTGTAATTCCTGACTTCTTATCAATCACCCAGAAGTCTCAAATTTCTTGCTACATGAGAAAATCTAACCCACAAAGACGTCTCAAATGCAGTGAAACTTTTATAAATGCCAAATCAAAAATAAAGAACTAATGGTACATTTTGTATGTATTTAATGAAACATCTATTAATTTTAATTTCACCCTTTTGTTTTCAGTTTGCACTAGTACACATGTTGGTGGCTAATAGATTTTTTTAAAGATTTTATTTTATTGTTTTGAGAGAAGGTGGAGGCACCCAGAGCAGTCTTCATAGTTGTACATCATTAGCTGTTACATGGTCTCATTCCACAGGTGGATGTGGGGCCACGCAGGGCGGGAACCGAACTGGGGGATCCTTCGCTGCCAAGCCACTCCAGTTCAGCATATGGGGTTTGCACGAGCCGGGTCTGGAAATTTGACCTCGGGGTTGTGAGGCAAGCCCTCCCAGCATCCCCGGTGGCTAATAAGTTTTCTAGCGCCCTGAGACGGGGAAGGCTGTGTGTTCATGGACAGGGAAAATGACTTTCAGGCAGGAGAGCCAGGAAAAGGAGGGCAGGCTCTCTAGCTCTGCCCTGACTTACTCCACCGGCCCTCCCATGATGGCAGGGTTGGAAAGGCTCAAAGGCATATGTAGTTCAGCCTCCTCACTGACAGACAGCAGCAGGCTCCGGGCTCTGGAGCAGAAGGGGCTCGCCCAAGTTCCAAGTGCGTTGGTCCCGGGTCTCCGGATAATCAAATGTCTTTCCCTAGTTCATTCCTGCCCACCTTTAGCATGCACCCCGTCCCGTCCCCGGGTTCCCTGCCCTGACCTTCCATGAGGTGGGCCTTCTCCTTTCCTTCCTGGCTAGAGAAGGGTTCAGATTCTGGCAAGTCTGACTTGCTGTGTGACTTTGAGTATTACGCAGCCTCTCTGGTCTGTCTTACCTGACACATGAAGGCAACACAATGTGCCTCCCAGCGCTCAGGATTGTCCACACTCGTGACCTTTCTGGCATCTCCCCCACCCCCACCCCATCAGGCACTTCTGCATTCAGAATCTCCTCTGAATCCTCATTCTCACGGAGATATCAGAGCCTAACAATAATTTGAAGCTTATCCCCTCCTGGGAAATTTTTTAGCAGGGATCTATTTTAAAAGAATGGAGTGCTAGAGGTGGAATTTCTGGAAACAGCTGAGGATGAATAAATATTTGGGGGGGGTGGGGATGGTGGAAAAGGGGGAGAATGGGAGAAGGGAGGCGCTTGGAACTTTTCAGGTAGTCTCCCCACCTTGGTAGCAGGCGAGAAAACACCAGCCTTGGAGGAGCTGTTGCAATCTAGATCAGGGGGGTGGGGTGGGGTGGTTGGGTTTAATTTTCCAAATGAAAACAAAGCTGAGGAACAAGGACTCCCTGCAAAGGAGAACCATGACTCATAAAGAGGGAGAAGTCAGGCGTGAAGCTGCTAACAACACACTCACATGACCCCAAAAGAAAAGTGGGTTTTTTTTAAGATTTATTTCATTGCCCTTGGCAGAGACAGAGAGAGAGAGAAGGGGGAGGGCCCAGAGCAGTCACCATAGTTGTACGTCATCGGTTTCCAACATGGTTTCATTCCACACAGGTGGGCGGGGGCCGAGCAGGGCGGGAACTGGGCTGGGGGCCTCCCGCATGGGAAGCTCACCCCAGTTCAGCATAAGGGTCCACACAGGGCGGGGCCAGGATTCGATCCTTGGTCCCCAGGGCTGCAAAGTAAGCGATTAACCTGCTGAGCCATCCCAGCTTAATGGATTGTCAGGGGTGAATGGAAGAGCCTTTGAACCTATCCCTTGGAACACATGCTTATGGACCCAAAGTGGGGCTGTTTATCCCCAACTGACCCTGGCGGATTTAACTGTCTTTTCTTCTTGGGGACCAAAGAAAAGATAATTGGAGTCCAACTATAGAGTTGCAGAATGTAAGCCCAGAAGAGAGAAGGCCGGCTGCCAGGGGCTCGCGGCTGACCTGGCACCTTCTCCACCAGGGTCCCTGGGCCTTTCGAGCCCCTGTTTCTCAGCATTTTTTTCAATCTGGATAATTGAACCCAACCACCCCCACTGTAGACTGCAGCAGTTCATCTACACAGTTTTTTTCTCACCTGCTGCAAAGGTAGCATCAGTTTTTATCACTGACTGGCTCTTTGAATAAGATCAGCCCCAAATATTTACAGGTAAAAACGTGACCTTTGGTCACAATCATACATGAGATTAGCATTTAGGCATACCATTCAGAAAATGAAGCAACTGACATTTTACAGCCTTTGGCTTGTGGTTGATATGCCTTTTTGCTAAACTTTGCTTTGTTATTGCTCTAGTATTGTTCACAAAATAAACCTCAGGGAAAGAAAGAAGTGCTTGAGTAGAGAGTTTACGGATTCCCTTCATCTCAGGATTGTTCATTGTACCCGTTTCCTATCACTGCTGTAATAACTAACCAAGTAAGTGCCTTAAAATAACACAAATGTATTATATTACAGTTCTATAGGGTAGAAGCAGGATGGGGATCTTACTTAGCTAAAGTCAGGGTGCAGGCAGGGCTGGTTCCTTCTGGAGGCTGTAGGAAGAGCCTGTTTTCTTGCCCTCTCCAGCTTCTAGGAGCTGCCGGCATTTCTTGACTTGTGGTTTCTTCTTCAGTCCTTGAGGCCAGTAACATCGCGCCTCTATGAGCCTTCTTCTGTTACCGCATGTCTTTCCTGACAGCTGGGAAAACACCTCCAATTTTAAGAATTTATGAATGGAAAATTCCAGAAATAAACAAGTAATAAGTTTTAAATTGTGGAAAAAGAATTAAAAAAAAAAGAATTTATGTGGTTAGATTGTGTCTACATGGATAATCCAGGACAATTTCTCCATCTCAAAGTCCATACCCCAAATCACTTCTGCAAAATCCATTTTGCTGTGTAAGTTACACACTATATTGACAGGGATGAGGGTGTGGCCGTCTTTGGGTATGGGCATATGGGGGAACGGTAGTCTGCCAACATACTTCTTTTTCTCAGTGGTCCTTCAAAGTGCATTTCACTTCTTCACAGAAAAGATTTTCATTGTCATGGGAAATATGGCTAAGCCAGAATTTTTCCAAGGATTTGAAATCATTTTATTGTTAATTCTATTTTCTATTCTGAATAGTTACCATATATATAGAAAAGTTGCATAAATCACAAAGTTAGGGCTGGATTCTTATAAGCTGACCGCACCCAGATCGAGAAACAGAACATGCCCTGTGTCCCCAGAAGCTATGCTCACACCCTCTTTGAGTCCAAACTATAACTCAACATTTGTCAACGTTAAGAGGGAGAGAGCCCCAGCGATGCTCATTTATTAATTCAATAAACGTTTTCTGGCACCTGTCCTGGCCTGGGTGCAAGGAAACACGGACTCCATCGAGTCAGTCAGTGCTGGTCCTGTGGCACAGAATCTATGGAGGCAACTGTGGGTGTGAGGTCAGGCGCGGGAAGGGAGTTTGTGAAGCAGGTAAGAACACAAATGCTGAGTGGAGAAGAAAGATTTCAGACAAGGGAACAGTGTGAGCAAAGGGATGGCAGTGGGAACGGGCAGGGCTGGTGAGTTTTGGGAAAACAAGTGGGATAGGACTGTTGGGCCTGCCAGTCTCTGAGCTCTGGTGCAGCCATTCTCAACCCCCATTTTTCCCAGCTCCAATCTCAGCTGCCCAGTCTCAGCCCTAACCCTGAGGCTAGTGTCCTCACTTCCCAGATAGAGACACAGGCCCAGAGAAGATACACCCACAATCATTCGGTTCACCAACTCCCAGCTCATTCTACACTACATTACAAAGTCCTCCAACTCTCAATCGCCCAAGCTTGGCGTTAGGGACACAGAGGGGTCAAACACATGTGCCGGGCAACCTTCTAGGCACTGGGACTACAGTTGTGCAGAAGACTGACCCCTCCCCCACGGGGAAGTCAGACAATAGACACACAGGGGTATATATGCTACTACTGTGATGTTCGAGGAAGAGCCAAGTGCTGTGCTGTGAAGAAAAATAAAGCCGGGAAGGGGCCAGACAGGGAGGGAAGGTGGCAACTTAGATTAGGCGGTGACCCTGGGATCCAAAGGAAATGAGGAAGCAAGTTTTACAAGGATGGGGGTGGGGCCTGGAGGCAGGACTGTCCTTGGTGGGTCTGAGGAATGGGAGCTAGTGTGACCGCACTGGATTCAGCTACTAGGGACCCCCGCTCTCACCCTGTCCTTAAGGTAGGCCAGCAGGGTGGGGTCTGGTGGCCACGTCTCGCCGGGTCTGTCTGTCTGCAGAGGCCAGCACAGGCACGCGTGCACCGCCAACCTCGGCCTTCGTCGCATCAGGATCACCGCCCAGCTGACCACACACTTCGTCCACCCTGGAGGGGAGGTCCCCGGGCTGAGCTCTGCTCCAGCGCCCGCATGGGCCTGGCGGGAGTCAGTGGGGGCACCAAGGGCTTTGCCACGGTGCCCCCCATGAAACCTCTTTCTGGGGGAGGGGGTGACCTCCTCTGGGGTCTTCTGCGGAAGTTCCAGGCCTCCGCAGCTTGAGGGAGGGTGACCACGACTGAGGTGTGGGGCAGTCGGTCTCGCGTGGGGCAGCGGCAGGAGTGGGGGGGGACCGGCAGCGGCGATGGGCGGGGCCCAGCTGCAGGAGGGGGTTCAGGGGCCGAGGTCGGTCACGGAGAGAGGGCCAGGGGGCTAGGGCCTGCAGAAGGTGACCACACGGGTGGACGGGCCGGGGAGACGGTGGGCTGGGGGTCGAGGCAGCACCCAGCGAGCCGTTTGAGGAAGAGGGTGGTCGGCGTGAGGTCCGCGGAGGCGGGCCTCTGGGAGTGGGCGGGGCCAGCGCGGGCCTGGGGTGGGGGTGGGGCTCACCGTGGAGGAAGGAACCGGCCGGCTCGGGCTCTGGGAGCCGGAAGCGGAGGCCAGGCGGCCCGGTAGGTGGGGGGCGGGACGGGAGGCGGGTGTAGGTGGGGCCTGGAGAACCCGGAACGGGAAAGAGCCCCCCAGAGGTGA
>PVKE010004528.1:37142-64279 GCA_004027555.1 Craseonycteris thonglongyai | reverse complement strand
GGGGGGGGTGTCATGCTTCCTGAATGTACGCGCCAGCAGTTCACGCCAGCCCAGTACCCCACAGTACAGCCCAGTACCCCCACATCTCGGAAGCGACAGCAGATTCCCACAACAATTTACAAGCATGCCTTCAAAGTGCGTTAGCTAACTGCTGCTGGGATCTCAAATCAAATGTGTTTTTAAATTCATTGCATTTTCTCTTAGTGACATGAAACTGAGAACATCTCTTTGAAAGCCTTAGCTATGTAGTGAAAGAGAGGGCCCAGATTCAACTCTACAGAGGAGTATGGTATAAAATGATGAAAAGACAGCAAAAAAGGTCCAACCACGTGATAGGAGTAAGGCTGATTAGGGGAGGAGAGGGCAACCCCGAGGCGGTGGTGTGGTTTTATATGAGCCTGTCTCTTGTCTGTCATTATTGAGGTGCTACCAAGATAAACTTTTGAGATGATTAATAACGTTTCTCACTTGTATCAAATTTCTCTCTCAAACACACCCATATCCATTATTTCACTGGAGACTTGCGAATGAGGCTCAAGAGTTGAATGGATAGAGGTCCTTTGATTTTATTTTTCTTTAATTTTCCAGGAGAAGAAACAGCTCGGAGAGTGACAGTCCAGCCCCTCCTCCACCCTGGCGGGGTACTCTGGGCTGAATTTCACCGGGACAGCTGGGGTTGTATGAGGTCAGGCCAGTGGGGAACCAGCCTCCAGCGAAGGATTCCTGAGTGTTGACTCAGCCACAGAACTCCGAGCAGGCAAAGAGCTACAAGTGCCAGAGTGGGTTACGAATGAGGTGCCCACCACGCCTGACTGGATGAGAAGACTGGCCTCTGCTCTCAGGGATTTACAGTCTAATAGACCACGGAGAGGGCCGATAATTTTGAGACTTATAAATCAGTGAGAAAGAAAACTGGCACAATCTTTTAAGTATACACTTTCTCAGTTTAAGCGATTTTGCATGTGTGTTCCTTTTGTTCTGAAAGCTGCTGAATAAGGCTTGATACAAGGATTTTAGGGTCATTTAATCAGGAGAAGACAACATTTAGGCAAAAGAGAAGGGGTCCATTTGTTAGGAAACAATGCAAATTGGAAGCCACAAAATGTTTGCTAACCAAATAAATAGCTGCCACAGAGCTGGTGGGGGTGAGAAGGGTGGGTAGTAAGTGTTGAAAGGACCCCAAAGATCAATATGCAAGCAAGGTGAGAAGTTCAGGGACCTTCAAGGTGAGTAGGTAAGGAGAACACAGGTTTCGATTCACCCAACAGAGTCCTCAATTTTGCCGAAGTAATTATGAACTTTCACTCTCAATTGTGTCCTTTCTTGGAAGATAAACTACAAAGTCACTGTTCTCAGAAGCCCACAAGATGCACTGAATTGCCACACAATACCTCCTTCCACCAAGCTGCCCTCACTGGCTTCTACATTTGTACAAGCTCTCTGAGGGGTAACCACCACCCGCCCAGCCTGCCTGCGGTGGGAGAGCCAAGAAGGGAGCGTGGGGGAGAGGAGAGAGAAGTGAAGCGGAGAGGGACTCCTGAGATTTGATAGTCGGGGTGCTCTGGGAGAAGTTAATGGGAAGTAGAGTTCTCTCTCCTGTAGAGAAGCCACTGAGAAGGGTGAGAGGACATGGGGGCATTGCTGAGCCTCAGTTTCCTCATCTGTAAAATAAGGGATAATAATATCTGCCTTCCACAGTTAGTGTGCCCTTTAGAATATATGAAGGGCACATTATGAAGTATCAGGCACAGAGCAGGCACTCAGTAATGGTAGTTAGGACTGGAACAATGATGCATACCTAAGAGGAATCTTCCTAAAATCAAACCACCTCAAATATGGAGCCCACCAGGTTTTAGCCCCCAGCCCATAACATTGTGGCTTAGGTCACGCTCAAGCAGGTAGACACAGGAAGTCACAAGGGCATTTATTCAGTGGGTGACCTTGGTGGTGGGCCAAGGGATAAGCTATGGCTGAGGCACCAACAGTATTTGCTACAATCTTCTGAGGAGGCATTCTTATTTCAGCATAATTATAAAACCACACACAAAGGGAAATTTTTAAAGAATTAGATTAAAAACGTATATGAATGGAAGCGGAATCTTTTCTTCCCAAAGGGGATCACCCTGCTCCTCCCCTGGGGAGCATGTCTCCTCCCTTGTGCTCACTGCGCTGCCCAAAGGACCCATAATAGAGAGCCAAGCATCTATGGAGTTCAAAGTACAAGCATGGAAGCTCTCACCCATACCAGGCCCAGGTCTCGAGGCTGGAGATGCAATGTGCAGCCCTAGCAGGTGTTTGGCAAACACCTGCTGACTGTAGCCTGAATGTGTAAGGGAGCCAGGCAGAGAAACAACTTCTGTCTTCACCGCTTGTAATAAAAACACACACCTGTGAGAGAGGCTGTGCGTTGTAATGCCCCGGAACTGGGAGGGAGCAAACACCACCGGAGAATCCATGGGCTCCCAAAACCACAGAGCTCATAACTGAAGTTGAATGAGGCCTTAAGATGCTTAATGGTTAAGAAATAAGAACAATAAAACATTATCCACAGTGTCTGCTCTTAAGGGTGGGTGCAGGGGCTGCAGGCTGCCCACTGAATTGTTCAGCCTCGGTGTGAGGAAACCTGGCTGTGTTTTCTAAACACGTCTACCAGGGCCACATGAGGGCGCTCGAGTCAGCACGTCGGGTCTGAGCTTCCTGCTGGCTTCCCCTTGGTAAAGTAAGGAAACGGCGTCAGAGGAGGACTGTCAGCAGAGACGCTGCTGGATGATGCCTTGCTTGGTCCACTGCCACCAAGGAGCGACCCAGGCTGATGGGCCTTGGGTGTTACAAAGCTGTGTGTGTGCGCGGGTGTCAGCCCACAAGGTCCCCCCTCACCTTCTAAGCACTTTCCCAGCACTGTGGCCCGGGGCACTGGTTACTGCTATTACACTGGGAGAGGAGAGTACAGCAGGGGGCAGGAAAATTGAATGAATAAATGCAACTTACAAATAAACGAACTTCCTAACCTGCCACCCGGGGAGCCTATGAATATCCCCAAAGGAGGAACTCGGAGGACAGCAGGCTGGGGGTGGGGACAGCAGCCTTTTCTTCAGTGTATCACCCGGGTCTTGGCATGCAAGGCAGACTCCAGTGCCTGCTTCCATAAAGAATCCAGCCGGTGCTGCAGGGCAGATGGCTGGCTCCCAGAGCGGTGCTAGACTTCTGGAATAGCCGGTCTCCCACACCCACAGGTGTCGCCTTCTCCACCACATGTACCCATGTCCACACCCAGGGGACAGACCAGTGGCCCCAACACCCAGCAGCACTAGGACCCAAGGCACAGGCAGGCAAGCCTGGACTCTGGCTCAAGGGCCAGGCTGAGCTGCCTTAAAGATCCGGGTGGATTCCAAAAGCACTGATCCAGGAGAAGTTAGAAGGTGACTTAACAGAAAAATTCAGTAAGCTGCGGGGGGCGGGGGCAGGGTGGGGGTTGTTACAAAGACTTTGGAAAACAAAAACACATTTTGATGTTTTAAGACATGGAGCAGAATGCAAATTGTGAAGTATTAATAGTGGGGTTTTTTTTAAGACAAAATAGTACCTCGAAGAATTCCTATCTTGAGGACAGCTGGGGTGAGAAGGGGGTTCATTCCTCTCTGTCCCCTTATGTGGGATGGATAAACAGGGCATGCTTCATAAACAAGGTCAATTAAAGCAGAGAATCACACTAACATAGACATATGCACTTTAAATATTTTAACTGACAGCATACATTCAAACTTAAAATATTTATATGAAAATAAATATATATATATACCCACTGGCCAGTAACATAGACCAGGGACTACTCTTTATGTACTCTCTCTCATAGATAATAGATTATCTATGCTTTCTAATTTAGATTCCTCTACAGTGGAGCAAAAACTTAAAGATATTTATGAAACAAACTGTATTTAGAATCTTTTTAGAGCTTTATTATCCACCCCCCTCACCCCCAGAATTTTATTGCTTTTCTCTCACACAGAATTCAGCAGCAATTTTATTAGCACCTCACTTCATTGACTCTTTCTGACACATTCAACTTTGTTTTCATAGAAACTTTTTTGCTCATATTTCATCACTTTAAATGAGATTAAATCAAAGTATGTAATTACAAATAAGAACAACAAACACAAGTGGCTTCTGATAAATACACAATGAAAATAGGGAAGACAGAAAGAAGGGCACAGAGTCTAAAGAGCAGGATGCTTCACTATAATGGAGCTGGAAGTGAACCCTGGGCCACCAGTCAGACGGACTGAGAGGTATAGTTACCTCATCAAGCCAGTAAAGCAGAGACAGGTTAAGAGAACATCCCCTAAACTTTGGTGGAAATGTCTGAAAAGTCAGACTCATCGTTTCTAACATGGCCGGAAGTATTAGATATAATTTACATGCAACTCTTCAGAGAAACAAATATGAAGCCCCACAAGGAGCACTTGCAACCACATGCACTTCCACCCATCACCTGACCCTGTTACAACGGGTCCAAGTTATCATGGTTTCACCACAGTGCTGTCCAAATCCCAGGCCTGTTCTGCCAACAACCCCGTTTATCTAGGATTAAAAAAATTATTCCCAATGGAAAAGGCAGTCACATTAAGTGAAAGCTAAAACAAAAGAGATTTGGAAGAAAAAAATAGAGTATTCTCATGATCTTGGGGTGGGCAGTACTTTCTTTAAATTGAATACAAAAAGTGCTAACTATGATATGAAAAAAAAAAGAGGATAAATTTGACTACATTTAATAAGAACTTCTATTCATTGAAATATATTCTTAAGGAGTAAAAAGGCAAGCCACAGATTAGAAGAAGGTACTTGCAATTCATGTATTCAACAAAGAATCATATCTTGAATATATAAAGGTGTCCTACAAATCATTAAGAAAAGGGCAGACAATCCAATAGAAAAATGGGCAGAAGACTTGAGCAGACACTTCTGAAAGAGGGTGTCCAAATAGTCAATAATCATATAAAAGGTGCTCAAGAGAAATGCAAAGTTTTCAGACAAATGCAAATTAAAATCAGAATAAAACGGAAGGCTGTATGGAAAAACAGAATGTGATATAACCATAAAATGAAATATTATTCAACCTCAGAAAGGAAGGAAATTCTGACACATGCTAGATGAGCCTTGCATACATTATGCTAAGTGAAATAAGCCAGTCACAAGAGGACAAACACTGTACCAGTCTACTTCCATGAGGTGTTTGAAGGAGTCAAATTCAGAGAGAGAGCAAGGAGAATGGGGGCTGCCAAGGTTGAGAGGAGAGGAAAATGGGGAGTTTGTATTTTATGGGATGGAGTTACATTTCAGAAAAACAAAAAATATTCTGGAGATAGATGGGTCATTGGCACAACAACATCAATGTACTTAATGCCATTGAACTGTGCACTTAAACATGGTCAAAATGGTACATTTGAATGTTACGCATATTCTACCACAGTAAGAAAATTATACTGAAACACATCCACCAGAACAGCTGAAAGTGGAAAGAGGTGACCCATGCCACATTTTGGCAGGGTTGTGCAGCAACTGACACTCTGACACATGCCTGGTGGGAGTGTATGTGAGCACAGCCATATGATTATTGACTATTTGGATACTGTATCCTTGAAAGCTCAACAGCTGCAACCTAGGACTCAGTGACCTTCTTTCTAGGTGTGCACACAGCACCAGTGTGTTGTTCACCAAAAGAGGCGAGCTGTAATGTTCACAGCAGCATGCGTGTACTAGCCCTAGACTGAAAACAGGCCCATGTCCATCAATAGAATGGACAGAGTCCCACAATGGGCCAGTCTGCAACAATAAAAATGAACAATCTATACACAGGAACATGGACAAATCGCACAAGCATAATGCTGAATGAAAGAAACCAGACACAAAAGAGTATATGCCATATGAATCCATTTATGTGAAATTCAAAACCAAGTAAAGTTTTGCCTGGCTCTTAGAAATGAAGATGACAGACGGGGGATAGTGTGACAACACAGTAACCTCGAAGGAAGGGTTATTTTCTAGTTCCTTGTTGAAATGCTGATCACATGATCTATTCACTTTGTACCCTTATGAACTATATGTGTTATTCTGTCTGTACTTATGCCACTTTAATAAAAAAATAAAAGCTGACATAAAAGGACAAAGTCAGTCATATGCAGTGCTACATAGAATGAAGTATTCAATTGTGGAATATTTAACACACAGAGAGTGGGTAACGTAAGCCATAATGGAACAATGGTAAAGTGAAACAATTCATGCCGCTTCAACTAGAGTGTAATTCACCATTGGGGAGTCGTTTAGGAGTGCAGAAAATTTAGGTCAAGAAGCTGATGGCACCAGAAGGTGTTGTTAGAGCATTTACCACCTATGTCATTCATCTTGGCATCAAGTGCCTTATTTGCCACTTAAATGTCTGATGAGTGTTCCCCTTAACTGTAAGCTCCCTGAAATCAGGGACTCTGTCTGGTGATGATCCTCTAGGATAAGTCAGAACCCAGCATAGGGCCAGGCATGTCATAAGACTCCATAACACTTGTTTAACAACAATATACCATACCACTAGAATTAAATGACAGCACTATGAGAAATTAAATGTGCAATCATCTAATGGAGGACTTAGAATGTTTGGAATATCTATCCAGGCGCACCTTTATAATACATAGCTTGGGCTTTGAAGCATGACAGATCTTGGGCAAGTTATATAATACCCCAGGCCTCTGCTCTGCAGTCTCAAAGTGAGGACATTAGTGACCTCACAGGGTTGGTGCGAGGATGGAATAAATTATGAGAATGAGGGATCAGGAACACAACTGTGTGGCAAATAGCACAAGGCAAGTGTAGTCGTTGTCTTCTCCTAAACCCTGTGCACACTTCTGACCCAAATGAGAAGATAGGGAAGGAAGTCTGGAAACGTCTCCATGCCTTAGCTCCTCAAATCTTCCTGAAGCCAGCTCCTGGACAATTACACATCATGCCTTTCTGGTCTGTCACCAGGAACTCCCTGTGCAGTCACAATTGTTTTGTTTTGTTTTTCATGAGCCAGATGCCTCTTCTTTATTATTTTCGTAACTCAAGTCTTGTTCAAGTTCCATAACGCATGAATAACTTGATACCCCAGAAAGGGCAGGGGTTGGTTATAAAAGGCATCACAAATTTCTATGTACAAATATACAAGGGCTGTCCGGGAAGTATCCAGCCATGTACTATGAAAAATAGAGGCATTTATGGCTGGAGTTTTTTTTCTGACAGCCCTCGTACACTCGATGCCACACTTAACTGCTACGAGACTCTTCCTCAGGTCCTCCTGCCATCAATTCCTTCTCCTTTCCCTAACCCAACACCCACACAAGCCTCCTGCCACTGGAGGAGACAGGAGCTGCGAGCTCAGCCCTGCTATGATCCACAGAGGTGCCAGTGTGGGTGCTGAATGGGGAGTCCAGAAACTGAGATCTGGTTCAATTTCTGCCATCCTCTGCCAGTGAGAGGCTGGGCCACCAACCTCTCCTCTTTGTGCTTTGGTTCACTCATCTGAAAAGTGAGGAACCGTGATGCTCTGCTTCCTTCCTACTTTGGCTCAGTTCAGGTTCTCCTTATTGTAAGTAACTAGACTCATAACCAAACCAAAACAAACAAAAACAGCTTCAACACACAGGGGAAATTTATTGGCAGGGCGCTGGACTGTCTCATAGACGCTATGGAAGATCTGAACCCCAAGCCACAGGAAGAACAAAGCAGAGACGCCCAGAACCCCCTAGCAAAGGGAGGTTGTGGAGTTGTCCTCTTGTCAGTATGACAGCTCTAGCCAGCCACAAATTTTTGAGTCAGAAAAGACAAACAAATGACAGATGCGTTAGTTGAATTCTAGGTGAAATAAATCATGTGAGTGGTGGTAATATATTCCCAACCACGAGGCAACAGAGTTCATGGAGTAACAGCAACTGGTGAGCCCTCCACAGGCCAAATATAATCATCCAAATCAGAAGGCTGGCAGCAAGAGCCTTCCTTGGAGCCACCTGTGTGTAGGAGGGCTGCCCCACATCAGCAAGGGAAGGGCTCTGAACTTGGGTTCTAAAGACATGCTCTATGCTTGTAAGATTTATTGAGCATCTAATACAAACCAGCTGACACTGACCAGATCTGCTATGAGCTAATCGTGTCCCATTGGTCCAATGTTCTGAGCAGCTGTAAGCCTTCATTCCCTCATTTTGAAACTGACCAGTAAGTAGTACCAGGTCATTCTCAAATCTTTTATTAACCCAGGTACATTCCAAACACTGAAGCTAACTTTCCTCTATTTCTAATTAGCTCGATGACATCTTGTTCAGCTAGCTTTAGAGTCCTTCTGTCCTCATTGTGAGGTGTCACATGAACACTAAGGAGATGACTGAGGAGCTGGCTGGAAGCATCATCTGACTGCCAAAGGAGACCAGCATCAGACCTGAATAGTAAGAGCAGGGTTCAACTCTCACACTATATATTTCAGAAACCGTAATACACCGCCCTTTGGTTTATCCATTTGTAGATTCATTGAAAGACCTATTCATTCAACAAGCAAGTATTTGGTGCTCACCTTGGACCAGGCAGGATGCTGGGCACTGGGTTAGACCAAGGCCCTGCCCTCAGGGTGCTCATGTGCAATAGGAAATGCAGGCCCTCAACACTAGTCACACACAACACAACACAACACAATACAAATAATGAGGGAGGGCTGAGCATGTTATAGGCAGAGGGGGAGAAGCCAGGAAAAAAAGGTAAAGAAAGATGCAAGAGAAGGAGAGGACATAAATGAGGAAGTGAGGTTTGGGGACCAGGTAGCAGAGGAGGGCAGAAGAAGACAGCATTCCCTTCAGTTTTTAGAAAAATTCCTCAAGTTAAACAATTGCCAAGGGCAGAAAGAACCCTATGACAAGGGGTTTTCTAAGTGGATTTGGAAGGAGTTGGAAGTGGGAGCCTTCTTTACTATCTTTCCTCTGGTCACAGCCCTAGACACCGGATCCTTTTGCCTGAGGGGGCAACAGTTCTGAATCTTTTCTTTAATGTTCTCGTAGTCTTACTTTCTGCTGTCCAAATTCAATCCCATGGGAGAATGAGTGGGAATTAAATGTGGTGAAAAAGCCACAAAATGGAGCATATGCACAAGAGTAAACTTATTTATATAGGAGCATCTTCCGCTGGGAAAAATCCCTTCCCTATCACTCTTTTGTCTCAAACTAAAGCTTAAGCACAACTAATTTTTCGCTTTTCCATTTCAATTAGCTGCATATTTTTAGCAAGTGTTATATAAGGCTCATCTGCCCAAATGCGTTGGCTTGGGGCCTTTCCTTCCTTTCATTCCGCTGGTAGGTTGACCCTCGTGGTAGGATGACAAGTCTGTAAATAGCCCGCCCGAGGAGGGGGGATGGAAGGAGAGCGCTGGAGATGGGAGGGCTGGATTTGGTATGCCAGAGCTAAATCCATCCCTTCTAAAAGGGGAAAGCAGAAAGAACGCACACTTCCAAGCTGAACGGCAATGCCTCAGCACAGGGCTGCTCCACCTACAGCGAGCACAGGAAGACGAGACCCACAGAGACGCCCCAGACCGCCCCTGAGGGGTGCACAGGTGGCCACCTCAGGTACAAACGGCTCCAGGGGCTCCAGGAGCTGCAGAATCATCCAGTGTTGGTTGTGTATGTACCAGATGCACAAGTTGCAGGCCTTTCTAGGAAAAAAATTATGCTCATCAGCACTGTAGATGGGGAAGCAGAAAAAAGCATTCCATGGGAATGAGAAAACCTCACCCTAGCCCTGTCTCTGTCATCAACTCTTGCTGTCCTAGGGAAGACACTTTACCTCTCTCAGGATCAGCATCCTTGTGTTAAAACATCTCACATCACTGCTATAAACAGGGTTGCAGAAGGACTAAAATGTGGGTAATGAATGTGTCCAGAAAAATATAGCGTTACATTCAAATGTAAAGCATTGCTGTTATGAGTCTAAACCTTAACCAATGATTACACGCCCTAAGTGAAATTTGTGGAGGGCGCTGGGGCTCAGCCACCACCTCTCGGAGATCACAATATAGAACAAGTTCCTCCAGAACCAGACCCTAGGGAAGCATAGAGTGAGGTGAGAGGCCACCCTAGAAGTCAAGGAGTTCAGTGCAGGGGTACTTACTACCTTAGAGCCCAAACGACACCCATCCCCGGGTCCTGGGACACTTCAGCCCATCCACCCTCTTCTTCCTCCAAGTTACGCAGCAAGGCAGCAGTTACCACAGAGGCACTCATGAGAATGACACTTTGCATGTTTCAAAGGGTACCTGAAGTCACTACAGAAAAAGTCTTTCTAGAGCTAGAGATAAATAAAGCTGTATTATCCCTAGGCATCCATCAGCCATTCACAATTACATGTTTAGCAATTGAATTGGAAGACAAGTATTTAAATCCACTGCAGGAGAGGGCTCCAGCCTCTGAGGCAAATGTGACCTCCTGCTGATGTGCAGTCCTAGAGATGAACCCCCCTCCCCTCCAATGCCCATCAGCTGAGCTGCACACCTGTATGACATGTGTCAGGCTGGGTACATCTGGGGCCCCACATCCACCTGTGTGGAGTGCAACCATGTCATAGCTAATGATGTACAACTGTGGAAACTGCTCTGGGCCCTCCCCCTCCTTTCTCTCTCTCTCCTTTTCTCTCTCTCTTACCTTCTCTCAAACAATAAAATAAATTTAAAATAAATATTAACAAACCAAATACAGCTGCATATAAAGAGAATTATATACCATCACCAAATGGGTTTTATCTCAATAATATAAGGCTGACTTAATATCCAAAAAACAATGGACGTGAGACACCATAATAATAGACTCAATGACAAAAACAACACAATCATCTGAGTAGATGTAGATAAAGCATTTGACAAACCTAACATCCATTCATGATTTAAAAAGAAAGACTCAATAAAACTAAGAGCAGAAGGCAATTTCCTTAATATTATCCAGAATCTATGAGGCACCCATATCTGACATCATTCTTAACGGTAGAAGACAATACTTTCCTTCTAGTATCAGTGGCCTGGCTTTAAGCCTCTTCTGTTCAACGTGGTAGTATAGATTTCAGTCAGTGCATTAACGGAAAGGGGAATAAGGAAATAAACAGAAAAGAAACCAAAGCCTTCTGGATTGCATAAATAATAATGCCTTTATTCACAGATGACATAATCCTATATGTAAAAAGTTTCAAAAAACATTAGAACTAATAAACTACTTTAGCATGGTTGCAGGCTATGAAATCAATTTATAAAAACCAACTGAAATAGATTATATAGAAATATGTGTAGAGAAATACTATGATACACAATTATTGAAATACTATATATTTATAAATATATAGAAATATTTCTATTTACTAGCAAAGAAAAATTTGAAAATGAAGAAAATTCACAACAAAACCAAAGTATTTAAGAATAGATTTAACAAATAATACAAAAGACATGTACATTAAAAACTACAAAACATTGCAGAGAAAAATTAAAGGAGATCTAGAGAAACAGAGAAATTCCATGTTCATGGACTGAAAGATTCAATATTAACAAGATAGCACTTCTTAATAATTGATCTTTAAATAGAAATCAATCATTACCAAAATCCCCAGAGACATTTTTGCAGACACTGACAAGCTGATTCTAAAATTTATATGAAAAGTAAAGGGCCTAAAATAGCCAAAACAATTTTAATTAAAAAAAAAATTGGGGGGGAAGAGGGGAAGCCTCATACTACCAAAGTTCAAAACTTACTGCAAAGCCACCAGAATCAAGACATCATGATACTAATGTGAAGATAGGCATATAGATCAATGGACTAGACTGGAGAGTCCAGAAATACATATTTATGGTTACTCAGTGCTTAAGAAAGGGGCCAAGACTCTTTGAAAGGGAAAGGGTAGTGTTTGTAACAGCTGCTGCTGTGGTAACTGAATATCCACATGCACAACCATGGAATTGGACCCTCACCCCACACCACTATACATACACAGTAACTGAAAATGAATTATGAACCTAAATCTTAGAGCTAAATGATAGAACTTGTAGGAGAAATCATAGAAGAAAAGCTTCAAGATCTTGGAGTGGGCAAAGAATTCTCACACCAAAACATGATTCATTAAAGAAAAAAAACAACTGATTAATTGCATTTCAACAAAATTCAAAACTTTTGTGCTCCCACAGACAGGAAAGATGAGGTGAGCCACAGGTGAGGAGAAAATATTCACAAATTACCCATTTCATAAATGACTTGTAGCTAAAACACAGAAACAACTCAAAAAATTTCTATTATTTTCAGAAGCCCTTTCTGGCGCCTCTGGTCCACAGAAACCGCTCTTTGCCGGAATACTTCTAGCCACGGCCGTCCATGCCACTCATCTGATACTCAGTGACAAGCGACACAGTGGTATAAGTAAAAACAAACCAAAAACAAACCAAACACTGGCATACAAATCCTCTGAATCTGTCTTTCAGCTGGAGTAACAATACCTGCTCTGTCTCCCTCACAGTTTTGCTTTAGCCTCAAATAAGACAGCCTATCTAGAAGAGCTATGTAACCACTAATACTATATAAGCACAGGTTCTCTCTTCCTCACCACCATCACCCCCACCATCACTATCATCACCACCATGACTCCCTCCATACTCATCACCATCGTCACTACCCCCACCATCATGTCATGACTAGCACCACCACCCTATCATCACTATCAGCATAACTGCCATTCCCACCCACACCCCCCTAACACTACCACCATCACCACCGCTGCTATCACCCGCATCACTGCAGCAACCAGTACCGCCTCCACCACCATCGTGGCGTCCTCATAACACACAGGGATCCTTCGAGTGTGGGCACTCACGTAACTCATTGAATCCACTCGCTCCTTCCTGACTTGCTGTGTAATGGAAATGTATTTGTGTCAGGCTTTTCTCTGACTGAAGTGCTGATGTATGGCAGTTGCCCTGAAACAGGAGTGGATTGCCCCTCTGCCCCACACAGCCTTGGTCGGGGCCCTGGAGAAAGGAGAATTCAAAACGAGCCAGCCAAGTTTCCACGCACATCAGTGCAAGCCGCAGCACACTCAGACAGCTCCTGCGTAGACGTCTGAGAATTCAGGCCTGCCAACCGTGTCATTTCTCAACATTTCTGTTATTGACACTGCACAGGTCCACGAGATTTGGGTCCCCGGTTTGCTAGGGTATAGACAGAACTGGTACAATGCTTTTCTAGAAACTCCCAACCAAAAGTGGATGGTATGAGGCTTCTAATAGTCTGCCCCACTGAATTCTCCTTATCTGATTCCACCCACCTACATTAGTCTTGACTCCCCACTGAACCCCAGCCTTGGCCAGAAATGCCTACCCTATCACTCTGTCTGCGTATGGAAAACCTTGAAGTCCTAGTAAGGGTCCCACCTGTTGCTGGAAGTCTGCCCAGGTTTTCCCAGCCCAAGATGATTGACAGTAGCTTTCTCTCATCAATGTCCCAGATTTTAGTTCAGGAGAAGAATAACTTCAGTCTTAGTGATCCTTGCCCAGCGAGCTCCCAGAGCCCACGCTCCAGTATTCTCCCTGGGGTTCACTGCTAAGCTGGATGTATGTTGGGCACACTGCAAATATCTGCTGATATTAAGTGACAATAAAAACGCAGATGCTTAGAGATGTCAGGGGAAATGAGGCTCAGGACAATTTGCTAGCTTACAGGGCCTGTAAGAAAGGAAAGGGGAGACCCCTCGCCCTTCAGTACAAGTTATATGTCTCAAAAATGAGAAACTGGACACCTCACAGAATAATCCACAAGCTCTGGTTGCCAAATATGAGTATCCAGATCGTTTTCTGCTTTAAGACTTTAGCAAGTTTGCCCTTGAAGTAGGGTTGGATACTTGTAAAACACTCTGCCCACCATCGTCTGCCCTACTTCTCTACAGGATTCCTCAGTTCCCCTTCCTGAGCCTGCCCGCGATCCCTGGCTGCTGGGCACGGGCGTGCAGGCAGACCCCCACCCTCTGCTCTCAGAGCTGTCCATGCCCTGCTGGCTGATGTGCCTGAGACATCCGGCGCTCCACTGGTTTCTGCACAGCCCGGCCTGGCTTTGGTACTGGTCTCTGGCCTCCACGATACCTGTCCCTGATCCAAGTTCCAAGTTCTACATGCAGCCTTGCTTCTCCCAGCAAGCATTCCCTGTGGAACTCTGCTGCAACCTGTACAGATCAAAACTCATTTCTCTCAACGTTGTGTCTGAGGCCAGTAATATAACAATAGTATCGCTAAGTAACATGTTTTGCCAAGTACTCTTCCAAACACTTTATATGCACTCCCCTTTTAAATATTATTATAGCCTGATGAGGCAGGGAGGCAGGTACTAGTATTTTCCCTGGTGAATTAAATAACTAACTAGCCCAAGGTACCACTTCTACAGAGAGGCAGAGCTCAGACCCCTCCCTGCCTCCCCACCATCCTGCCCCCAGACAACACCCACAGCAGGGAAGAAAGTGTCCTTTCAACCCACCCCAACAATCACTGTTTCCTTAGCCCTCCAGCCCTGCATCTTCCTATTCAAAAACAACTGGTCTGGTAAAGAAAGCCTCAGCTTGGCACCAGGATTTCTTCTTTCTGGCAGTAGATGGATTTGTTTTATACTTTTAAACAAAAGTATATTTGTTTCCCTTTGTTACAATGATCAAGAAATGAACTGCTTAGCAACTAAAAGGCCAAGCCAAGGCGGAAGAGTCTGTCACTGCCCATTCCCCAACCACAGGGGGAGGCTCCTGGCGATGTTAGTGACAGACGTAAGTCACAGGAGGAGAAGGAAAAGTGTAGCCCAGTGGGTTGGGGACATTTGTTTACTGGGAACCAAGGCCTGTGGAGGGAGTGCTCATGCTCATATCCTTTCTCATTCTCTTAATCTCTCTCAATCTCTTGTTATCTCTCTCTCTCTCCCCGTCTCTATCTCTAAGGAGCCTAGGAAATAGCAAGCTCATGTTTAAGTGTTGATTTATTCATGCCACTCTTCTAGAAACGTCCACTAAACCCCTCTGCCCACATTGCCCACTGTACTCAAGAACAATTAGCTCTGGTGAGCGTGGTTCCCACACATTCCTGTTACATTCCAAGCCCACGCCAACCACTTCACCTTGGCTTACAGGGCTTTTCCTGCTTGTACGTTGCTCCCTCTCTTCTCTCGGCTCATAGAAATCCATCGTCCCAGGTCAACTCTAGCCCCACCTCCCCACAGAGCCTTCCCTACCCCTTGAAGCCTGAGGGAGAGCTCCCTGTTTTGCATTCCTACCTCACGGAAGCTGTCACACCACCATACGTGGTTCCACGTGTGTCTTCTCAACAACTCTGGGGGGCAGAAATCACGGGGCTTATGCTTCCATACCTGCCTCAGTGTCTGAAACAGGGCTGAGAACATTGTAACGGCGAAACACCCACTTAGCCTGGTGGATGGAAACTAGAGTTGTCCCTGGGGTCTGCTCTACCTCCAATGTCAGCATCAAAATGACAATTTACAGGCCAGCGTCACAGATCCTACCGACCCCACTTGGCATCTCTTCCCCAGGTTCCACTGTGAGCCTCAGGGAGCTGGGCTCACAGCTTGTCTACCTGGATGCTGTCCTGGCACCCAGACACACCTGGGGAAGGAATGCCTGCTTACATCCTCCCAAATTCTCCAGCTCTGAAAGCTGTGAAAACCTCAAGAAGAGGCAAATGAGTCACAGCATCAGCGCGGGGGGCCAGGGACCTATAATTTCTGTATTTCCTAAAAGACTTAAAATGTCACAGTCTCTCCCACAGGAACTTTCTGAAATGCTCTCCACTCAGTGAGGCCTCATCCTCTAATTATTCCTCCCCACACACAGTCATTCTGAGAAAAATTCAAAAAGCACCATTTTCCTCCCCTTCCATTATGTTCACAAAGGCTCCATTTCTGTTTCCCTCCTTTGTTCTGCTTTACAGAAGGTGTGTGGTATTTTCTCCCTCGTAAAATCCTGAGAGAAGAATTGCCAATCCCTGATCGTTATCAGAACATGCTCTTTGGGCACTTACGATTTCCAATAACTAATACGTGAAGGATGAACCCTCAAGTGACAGGGATTTACCATAAAATCAGAGCTGCAAGAGAACGGCCTGGTGCTTCTGAGGCGTTCGAGCACATCCCAGCGCCCGATGAGATACACACGTTTTCACTGTGTGGTCTCAACTCCGTGATAATCTCCAGGCAACCAAAATCCAGCTGCTTAGCAACACAAGCTGGAGGATCAGCTCAGCGCGCGTGTCTCTATGAAAGGGCGGCTCTTGCGTGATGGGAAGGTCTGAGCCGGAGGCACCCTGGGCAGCCAGCTGCCCGGCAGAGACGGGCCCCATGAGCTGGGGTGAGGGTGGCCCAGAAGAAGGGGTTTGACAGAGACAGCCTCTGAGAAGCGAGCAGGTGGCAGGTTGTCCAGAAGTTAGAGGCGGCATTCTCAGGGAGGCATAGGTTACAACCCCAGGGAGCTAGAAGCACTTCCTGGCACTTACCGTCTTACTCCTCTGTCTCCCTCTCTGGACTCTGCTCCCTGAGAAGTCAGAGGTCTTGGCTTTAGAAAGGTCCCCTAGGAACTCAACCAGTACAAATAATTTAGGGGTCTCTAGTCCAGCTCTTATCCACTGACTCACACTGCACACAATAGGAAAGCGAACAGGGATTTGTGGACCCATTATTTGACAGCTGTTTAGGGGACGCCAGCTCTCCCAGATGCTGGGGGGAACGGGAACAAGAACACAGGATGAGGGAGCATGTGGTCGTTTTGGACCTAGGATACCTGGCGGGAGGGCAGACTCTACTGCTAACCAGCTCTGGAACCTCAGAAAAAGTGCCTCCCAGGCTCTGTATGTAAATGAGGAATAACTGTACTTGCCCTGTTGAGCCCTGGGTTGTTCTGAAGAACAACTGAGTCAACGGGTATCTGGAGGAAGGTCTGCCCTTCTCTGGGGCTGCAGCATTAATACTATGATACAGCAAGGTATCTGCCCTGGGACAGTGCTCGACTGGATGGAGAGAGACCAACGTGTGAAGCAATGTCACACAGCAAACGGGGGCATGGCAAAGCTGCAGGAAAAGGCAATCCAGAGACCGGATTCTTCTTTTTCCTTCGTGCCCAGTTTACTAACATTTTGCCTGAAAGCTGGGCACTGGAAAGTATAGGAAAAGCAGTTCAGACAAATCCAGAGGTGTCCTTGGGGACAGCTCCTTTCTCATAGGTCTTAACTGGTCTATGCCCTGAACCAAGTCTAGAGATCTTAATTATCCAGGCTATAGTCCCCAGAGCCAGAGACAATCTCAAATTGATGTCAATAGACACCTGTGCTAGCTCTACTCCAGACCTTTCAACTTCACCTCCCAGAGGAATATCAGCTCATCAGCAATGGCTTTCACCCTGGGAGGTGCACTTAAGAAAATACAGTCCCAAGGAGGAAGAATGCCCCTGAACAGAAAAGGTTTGTTATTGAGACCTCAGAACACCTGTCCACCTGTAAGATCATCTGAACCTTAGTCTATTCTTATGGACGGGCGCCTGTGGAAAATATTATCTATAATTATAATTCTTTCCCCACCAAATATCAAAATACCAAATATAATATCAAAAATAATCTAGAAATCAGCTAACCACCTCCTTTTATTCTACATCCAAATTAATTCAGTTCAAGGCAATACTACGTATTGAGCCCTTTCGGTAAGCCAGTAGGTATCACACCAGGAGGAGCTGTTAAAATGAAGACAACGCTGGGTCTCCCCAGGAGGCTGTGGCCCAGTGCACCATAGAGCCCCACCTTTGTGGAGAATGGCACGTGCGGAACATCACACAAGGGTAACTAGGTGAAGCTGCTCCCTCCAGAGAAGACGGGTAGGGGCTCTGGCCGCCAGGACCACTCTGTTGACCCTAGCTCCACTGCTTAGTAGCTGTATAACCTTGTACAAGTGCCCAACTTCTCTGTAACTGAGTGTCTCAATCAAGAAAATAGAGGTAGTAATAGCAAATAACTCACTGGCCTGCTGTGAGGCATAAACACGCTATTACATGCAACGCTTATAAAACAGTGCTTCGCACAGAGTAAGTGCTCAATTTAGGTCAACTATTATCATTTTCCTCATCTTTCCTTTTAAGAGGGCCTTGTTACCTGCTTTTATGCAACTGTACCTTATTCCTTTTTACTTTCTAGAATCCTTGGCCAGTTTCTCTCAGACACTGTAGAAATTTCAGCTGCTCCAACTTCACATACATTTGCCCTGGGCAGGAAGTCTCCTCCTCACACAAACTTCAGTTTTACCAGGGGCTTTGCCATGTGAAATACGCACCCTCCTTGTCTCCTTTATTTGGCCCATATTTTTCGATGTCCCTTGGCTCATCGAAGACCTCTGCCTAAACAGTTTATTTCTATACTATGACAGTTATTCTTTGGTAAAGATTTAAGGACAGAGGTCACCTCCAGACATCCTTGCAGCTCACTTGTGTCTTCCAGAGCTCGCGGCCCTGGCATCTCATCAGCTCACCTCAGCAAGGATGAGCTGAGGGCCGGGCTGCTCATTGGAAATGCTTAAACTACAGTATGTGCATGGGGGGGTTGGGGGGGTGGAGGGGGAGGCAGGACAGAAGGAGTGGGCGGAGCAATGATGTGGTTGATTTTAAAATTTTTATTGAGATATAATTCACATTCCATAAAGTCATTCAAAGTGTACAAGTCAATGGTTTTTAGCATATTCAGATATGTGCAAACATCGCCACAGTCAAGTTGAGAATACTTATCACCTGAAACCTCTTATTAGTTATCATCACCCCTACTCCTCCAATTCTCTGCCCCCAGCCCTTAGCAACCACTAATGGACTCTGTGTTCCCTATTCTGGACATTTTCCATGACTTAGAATCACGCAATCCATGGTCTTTTCTGCCTGGCTTCATTTACGTACTCCGGTATTTCCAAGGTTCATCCATGTTGTGCACATATCAGTATTTCATCCCTTTTTATGGCTCAATTATATTCCTTTGTGTGGATATTACACATTTTATTTATTCAATAGGTAGTGGATATTTGCATGGTTTCCGTTTTTTGGCTCTTATGAATAATTCTGCTACGAACATTCATGGACAAGTTTCTATGCTGACATATGTTTTCATTTCTCTTGGGAGTTTATCTAGGGGTAGAATTGCTAGGTAATATGGTCATTCTACATTTAATCAATTGAGGAACCACCAGACTGTTTTCCAAAGCAGCTGCATCCTTATACATTCCCATATTTGGTTCATTATTAAGTGGGCAGTTAGAAAGCCTTAAGCTGTGAGGCCTAGTGTACACGCCTTCCTTCATCTTCTAAATGTTTACCCTCAAGCAGATGCCACTTACTTTCTGCCATGAGACCTTAGGAATGAAATTCTCTCCTGCATGTCCTTACCTGTCAGTGGGGCTACTAGTTCTTACCCTCCTGGCCTTGGTGCTGCAGAGGCTTAAGATGACAGGGGTGTATTTGCACCAGCTGGGCATATCACGCACTCACATGGAAACAGCCTGAGAGAAGCTCATGACCAGCCCAAGGCCACTCAGCAAATAGTAGGGCCGAGATGAAAAGTTAGCCCTTGCATCCCCGGTCCCTTCCACTGCTCCTGCTGCCATCCCTTTGCCCACCCGTCTCCTCTCCATGCCCAATGGGCACTGGTGCTGGCGCTTGCCTGAATTGTGAAGATGTCATCACACATGTTTGCTTAGCTCTTTGAGAGAGGTCCTCACACTGACTTCCTTCTGACTTCATTTGTCACAACAGACCCCATGCATGCCACAGCCAATGTCCCCAGATTGTTTATTGGGCTTTTCTCCAGCCCCCACCCTCCAGCCACAGAAGGCCTGGACTAAAGAAACAAAAAAAAGAAAGGTGATTTCCAACAGTAATCGATTCTCCTGGGCTGCCTTCCTTAGCTTTTCCATGGCCTTTGCCTCCTGGTTGCCTGTCCTAGTCCAGGTGTTCATGGTGCTCTCCAAAGCATGAGCCATACAGCACAGAGCACTCCAGGGGTGCCGGCTCACCACAGGAGTGACAGAGGCAGAACAGGCACGGGCTCCCTCCCAGATGAGCAGGGGGTCCCCAAATTGAGGCCAAAATGAGGCCCAAGCACACATTTCCTTGGCAAGGCAGCAACTCAAGTGAGACTGGAGGACAGAGGCAAGCACCGTGACCTCGCACTGGCTCTCCCGTGGTCTTCCTCATCAAGCAATTTGGAGATCACATGCTTTGGAAAGGAAGAGGATCTCTGGGGCCAAGCCAGGGCTGGAAGATCCAGCTCAGCCTGTCCACGCCTGGTCTTCTAAGCTAAACTGATGCAAACAACTGTCTGCTTTCATTCTCTTGATGGGTTATCTGTACTACATCATCCCGTGAGTCCAAATCATCATCTCCTTTCCACCCACCTGCCCTTCTGGTCTCCCAATCCCCAAAGTTACTTTCAATCCAAAGTGAAACCAGCTGTTTCATATAACAGCCTTGTTTGTGTAAACTTCCCTATCAAGCCAAAATGGGCCAGATTCTGGCCAGTTCTGATGCTTTCTGGGTAGCTGTCCATCCCAGCTGTGACCCCTTGGCCACTGCCATATCCTGCCAGCTCTTCCCAGGTAAGTGCTTCCAGGCCCCTGAGGTAGCTTATGCTTTCCTCCCTCCACAGCCTTCAGCCATCCCTAGCCCTTCCTTTCCAGCCAGAGCTGCATTCCTAATGCACAGCAGTCTTCCTTCCCTGTGGCTTTGGCCCATAGTGACCCCATCCCAAGCACTGTAAGGACCACCCCGCAGACACTCATTTCCACCTGCCTCTGACATCTCTTGAATAAGTACCTTTTTATATTATTTTTGTTATAAACACTATGCAAGATTATTAAAGAAAATCTGGGAAATTAAATATATGTGGAAGAAAAATCACTGAAAACTCTACCGTCCAAATAAACACTTAGTGTTCTATTTCCTCCTTCTCTCTCTCTCTCATATGTGTGTGTGTTCATGCGTGTGTGTGTGTGCATGTGTGTGCGTGTTCCTTTTCACCACAGATCCCCTCCTGTCCACCTTTCAGCTCCGCCCCTCCCATATTACTATAGAGAAAGGAAGCTCCTTGGGGACAAGGACTGCTTGACAGGAAAGGGGAATAAAACTTGGGCCCTGAGAGGACCTGTGAGACCTCGCACCTCTGCAGCGCTCTGTAGAACAGTCTGTCCTCTGGACTTCTGCAGACCACACTCACAGGACAGGCTTCGTCCGAGGACCTGCACTTCTCCCCTGGCTCCCGGCTGCCCTCTGGCCCACGTCCGCCCTGAGCAGGCTCCTGCACACTCAACCCCTTTACCAGCACCACTGCAGACGACTCAAGTCGGCAATCAGTCTGGCCCATGAAAAAGAATTTATAATTGTGCCCTTAGTTTCCAGCTGGTGGACAGATTGGTTTACTCTACACAGCCACGAAAGCTTTAGGGACTTGGGCTGAATTTGAATCATCTGGTTTTAAGGAACTATACAAACCTAAAAATGATTTAAGTGGTGATTTTCTTTCCTCTCATTGTGTTCATTGTCTGAACCCTTTTCTGGTCTTTAATGCTACATGGTCTTTTTTGGTCACCATCTAAATGTGCATGTTTGCACACTTGAGCCTTAATAACAACAGCTACCTTTACCTAGACTCTGGTCTTGTTTTCCTCTATCATCCTTGCAAAATGTTAGTTGAATAGTAGAGGCTTAATCTCAAATGTGTATTGTTGATAATACTGTTCAGTATAATGAACAAGAGGTTAACTAAAAACAAATAAGTTACAATTTTGAAAAGAGAGTAAAGCACTATTAGAGACTCAACATTAGGCGATAAAACTCAAGCCCACCTTACAAACTCCTCATTCATGGTGGGGAAGGAAGCCCCCACCCCTTTCTACAACTGGCAAATGAGATCTCATCCGTGGTACTCTATAATGGAGCTTCACTGTGTTTGGATAGTGTGCTCGTTTCAAACTACAGCCTAGAGAGATCGGAGCGCCTCAGGATCTCTATTTGACTAAAGAAATACCGTATGCAATGGGAGAGGATGTGACAATCCTCAAATAAAACATTATTACTGCAGACTTACCTTTATCTATTAAGAAATTTCCTCGATGGAAATAGAAAAAACAAAAACCAAACACTATTGCTCTCTCCTAGCATAAGAACATTACATCCTCAATAGTTGTAAAGGAAAAATAAGTAGGGACAGAAAAGAATACCACAAATCTCACCAGATACTAGACCGGTCGGTCCTTATCTGGGTCTCCAGAGTCCTTCTCAACACAGCCCTCTCTCCCGTGAGCCCAGAGCCATCCTCAGCTCTCCGAGTCCCACCACCCTTTCACGGCAAGTGGTAGTCTCCCTCAAATTCAGCTCATTGTCCTAATTTTTCTCACTGATGACAATTTTGTTCTGAGAGGACAGATACCACAGAAGTCACCATGGGGAACACGCCCCTCTGAATCTCTCAGGTTTCTTTAGTTCACACACATCTCTGGCCACACATAACTGAGCCACACCAGAACAAGGCCGCACCTACCCGCAGCACCCTCTGCTGCGCTGACCGGCAAACACAGAGACGATGATACAGGTTCGGTAACACTCGGGGGAGACTTGAAAATCTTTATCTTTATCTAGAAGGCTCCAACGCCTTTCATTTGTCCTTTGGTACCTTTTCAGGTACCCAAGAAGGTACTTGGTCCTAAAAGGGCCCCTGGGGAACCTACCTCTCTAATGATGAGGGGCTGAGTACTTTAGGGTTCACTAGAGCTTTAGTGAATTCTAAAATCCTCATACAAAACAGCCAATTCCCAATCTTATTAATATTTAAAACCTTTCTTCTTGCAAATTCATACCATGGATCTGAAAGATGTGTCTAAAGGCTAACAACAGATGTGCTGGCTGAACACTTTAAAAAAATCTATTTATTAAACAAAAAAAATAAAGACTCACTGGGCTGAAAGAACAGCATGCCCTACTCCTCCATTATTTTAAATTATTTTGCATAAAAGTCCAGGTGTAGGAAATGGACAAAAATCTCTTTAGTCCAAACTTATCCAACCCGCGGCCTGCATGTGACCCAAGACGGCTTTGAGTGTGGCCCAACACAGATTCGTAAACTTTCTTAAAACACTATGAGATTTTTCTTGTGATTTTCTTTTTTTAGCTTATCAGCTATTATTATTAGCATTTGCATATTTTATGTGTGGCCCATTACCATTCTTCCAGTGTGGCCCCGGGAAGCCAAAAGGTTGGACACCCTTGCTTTAGTCTAAAACACTAAAGGATTTACTGTAGGATTTACTACAGTAAATCCTAGCAAAAGGACACTTTTTTTCCTAGTGGCTGATAATAAGGGGAACGGAAATCTGAGGAGGGGAAGACCAAGGAAGGGTTCTCTATCACATGTGTAATCCCCAAGAGCTGGGAGCTCCGGGGTAGCTATGCATGGTATTCGTTACTTCCTGTGTAAGCCCAGCCAATAAAAGCAGCCCTTGATTAATTTGCCATCCATGAAAGACCCTATGGACTCTGAAAAAATTCCTAATGTGATTATGGCTCACTGACTTTAACATGAAAATGAGACTAATATCTGCTGTTGCGAGCCATATACCCCCCTCCTCCCAGTGAATACCAAAACCAGGACTTTGTAAAGTGGGTCACTCAGCCAAAGAGCCTCACTTTACAAATGAGGACACCGAGGCCACTGAGGTGGCTTGTCCAGGGTCACATCGCTATCAGTAGCAAAAGCAGAACTCTTTGCCCTCAGCATTGTTTCTGCTTTACTTAGCGAAGTGTGTTCTTTTTTGGACAAGAGAGTAGTTCAGAGATGCTAAAGTAGGATGAGGAAAACTACTGGTATTCTACTGTAGCCAACGAAAGCTGGTTACAGACCCTGGAACTGCTTAGTTTAGAAAAAGAAAGCGTTAGGAGAACAGCTGTTCCGCAGTCTCGGAGGGGCCATCCCGGTGGAAGACATGACAGAGCTCCTCCGCAGAACTCCGGTGGGTCCACCAAACCTGCGGGAGTGAAAACTATGGGCCAGTGGGGTTTGGATCAGCCCCCAGGAGAAGTTCCTGACAAAAAGGTGCAGCCCACAAGGCATACGCCTGCTGCAAATAGGGGGAGAATGCTGGCCCCAGAGGCTTGATTCTCACCTGCCAGAACACAGAGGAAATGCAACCCTCTTTGGTGGGAGTTTGAACCACACCAGCAGATCTTCAACATGGTCGAGGGCTGAAACCTCTGGGAATGCTTTCCCATGGGGATGACTGAACCCATGGGTAGAAACTGGCCTGAAAATTGGTACCTACTTAAAACATTCACACACATTGCCACACACCTCTACGATTTCAATGATTCGATAAATAGAGAACTTATGAAATGGACCAGTGACTTTCATACTTTTTGGCCACCACCCATAGTCTGGAAAACATTTTTGCATGAACACTCAGGATGCACACATATTGACATAATTAAAACAGAAGCTTCACAAAACCACTGCTGCCCTTACTGCCCCATATGATGCACTTTGATATTTTCTATTTCATTTCATATATGTATATTGTTAAAGTTGGTTGATACTCACTAAATTCATTTCACCACCAATGAATGGGTCACTATGGAAAATAAAGAACTACACAAATTCCAAAGACCCAAGAAACAGAAAGTAAAGGTGAGAAAAAGAGTGTACCCACAGGAAAAAACAAATCAAGGGTTCAGATTCTCTCGGTGTTTTGTGTGTGGTGTGGTTGTTTTAGGTACAGATGGGAAAGGACCAAGCAGAACCTTGAAGCACGTGCTCATTCAAATTAGTAGTCAAAGAGGTGGTTGCTGCAATTAAAAAACATCATAGGTACACAGTTACTGAATCCTTTAGAAGCAAAACCTCCAGGCACATGATTTATATTCCCTTAGACAGCTTTGGAGAGGCAGCAAAGATCACACTTATCTATGCAGCTTAATTATGCAAGTGACTGAAAGTATCTCTTCTTCCTTTTCAATCTGCATTATCATGTGAAGAAAATGGCTGTTATTAAAAACACTGCAAAACTTGACATGGTCCAATGTGCTCCGTCCTATGGTGAAGGAGACCACCGTGGCCTGGGCTTGGTGGACAGGCTAGTGGGCCAGTGGCTGGCCTTCCTATGAAGATGAGCTCTTCATGGCTAACTGAGGACATGCAGATGTCTCCTGCTTTTCAGAGAAACAAGGACATTGCATGCCTGTCCCACCCATTTCTCTACTATTTTGTCAACCTGATCACTCAGGTCCTCCTTACCTGATAACTGTATTACTAAAGTGTAGCACAGAGCAGTGCCTCTCACATGTGAATGTGCGTGTGCATCACCTGCATCTCGTTAAGCTGCAGATTTGGAGCAGCTCTGGGCCTGAGAATCTGCATCTCTAATGAGGTCCTAGGTGATGCCCATGTCCCTTGGTCCCCAGACCATACTTTTGAGTGGCGAGGACCTAGACTGCAGAGCCGGGTATGGTGGGACCTGAGTACCTGCTCTGCCATTTGCCACTTGTGGTATCTGGAAAACACATGCAGAGAAAACTGCACCACTAACAGCTCTTGGCATTGTTGATGGTTTCTGCCCAGGAAGAAAAATACTATGCTCCATTAAGTGTGTAAGTCACAAATAAAATCTCAGAAAATGTTGCTTTAAAAAAGAGCAGGGGTGAAGCCGGGATGGCTCAGTGGGTTAGGCGCTCACTTTGCAACGCTGGGGACCGGGAATCGAATCCCGGCCCCGGCCCGTGCGGAACCATATGCTGAACTGGGAGCTCCCCTAGTTCAGTTCTCTCTCTGTCTCTGTATCTCTCTCTCTCTCTCTCTCTGTCAAAAATAAATAAATAAATAAATAAAAATATATTAAAAAGAGCAGGGTGGGAGTGGGGTAGCACAGGATCCTTGTTTTTCTCAGACTTGAGGACCAGACCCAGACGTTCTGGCAGGCTGGCATTATCAGGAAAGTCCTGGAATTACCATGGGTGAGCGGTACACACCGTATCTCCTATAACCCATGTTTACACATGTGGCTGCTCTCCCTGACTGTGCACAGAACACCCGGATGGCTGGGACAATGTCTGTAGGTCATATCCCCCAGAAGTCCAGGCGGTGTTTAACATGGTAACTTATCCAGCTGAGTGAGCAGGTGGATGGAGAGGTGGACAGAAAAACTGGTCTACTAAGAGGGAAGTAGGGCATTCAGCCAGAAAGCGGGGCCCAGAGATATGAGACCAGGCCTCAAGGACTCCAGGTAACTCAAATGAGAGTCACCTCATCCAAAGAGCCCCAGAACCAGTGCCCCCACTGGGTGTCTGACTGAGCCTTTTCCTCAGACAAAGTACGCACAGGCTTTGTCTACATCTCCATAATCTGAGGGTTAGAGAAGATGCATATGATGAGAGCAGTTGTTTAGGTCCCTCATTAAGTGGCTCTGTACATTTTCACACTGTCGCCATGTTACTGCTGTGTCCCCAGAGTGGCCTGGTGAGGCGTGGGCTTGAAGTCACCAGGACTTTCCTTCAGGGCTGGTGGGGGCTGGGTGGTGGCCCCAGGAGGCTTCCAGGCAGCACACGCAAACGGACACATGGTGCTCCTTCAGAGACCTGAGCTACGTGAGTCTGTCTCGTGATTTCCAAACCCCCCATTTCACACGCTTTTCTCTTTGAAGCTTTTTCTTTGAAATCTCACTGTATTAGAAGCTTTCAAGTTCCACTTGGTTGAAGCAAGGGGCCAAGAACAGGTCCTGGCTGCTGGAGGGCTAATTTGGTGAGACGTTCTTCTAAAGGGCATTTCTAAGGCCACTCCATGCCACCTGCAAAGGCTGTCTCTCACTGTCCCCAGGAGGCTCCTTCCAGCCTCCTGAATTATCACCACTGCCAGGAGCTGTCAGACACCTTCTCTCTTGACAAAGGCTGGGGCTGTAAGCCTCAACCAGGCCCTCCCCCCCCCCCCCCCAGATAACCACAAGCAGACCCCCAACCTGACCAGCACTGAGTCCCTCAGCAGACTCTCTTAAGTGAACAGCATAGAAAGACTG